>VDFB02326645.1:0-78794 GCA_007258455.2 Sequoia sempervirens
ATATGTTTTCCATTCTCGACACATTCTTGGTTAGAGTTGCTTTCAGATAGTAGTTCATAGGGATCCTCTGACCAAATCTTCGCCATCCTTGGCACATTTCTTGGTTAGAGTTACTTCTGCTCAACATGCATAAGATCCTCTAACCATATGCTCGTCTATCCTAGACGCATTCTTGGTTAGAGTTCATTTCCAGTTCTGCATTGTACCAGATCCTCTGACCATATGTTCGTCCATCTTGGACACATTCTTGGTTAGAGTTATTTTCGCATCGTTTTGGTTTTCATGCTAACCTTAACGTGTGTGTGTTGCATTGCATTTGCTATTGAAAATTTGAAAAAAAATTAGTTCGGCTCATTACAGCGCCCTACACAGTGAAACACCATGAGCCAATACCCAAAACCAGATAAAATTCAATGGCAAAGCTACGAGCAAAAATTCACTTCAGCCATCCACTTCTTCAGCAATACAAACAGATTATACATCAGCAACCTACTAGTAATAATTCAGAAAATTAAGCTCAATCCACACTCCTAAATGAAGTATGGTCTTCAGTCACCATCTAGGAAGCCATAGTTTCAGGCCCAAAGAATGGTATAGAAAAGCTAGAAGGCACACAACCCTCGTAGCAAAGTCTGAACTCAGTTCAGCAGCATAACATTATCAAATTTCCAAAAGATCCTCAACACTTAGCAAAGCATCAATATATAAGCACAAATGGGTGATTGAAGCAACTTGTAACTCCAGCCAAGAAACTCATCAACTTCTCCAAGGGACGTCCACCTCAAATGCCTTTATTTTTAAATTATTTAAAATACTTTTGTCATGTGCCCGATATGACATACCCTTGAAATGACAAAATAATACCAAAATACAAATAATGCAATTAAATAAATATTCAGAATATAAACACAAGTAATCTCAATTTAAATATTACCATTATAATTATAATTATCCGAGGATAATACTATAATTATAATTATTATATATCATATTATAAACACTAAAATATAGATAAAACATTGAGATAAAATAATAATAATATATTGGTAAAATATTGTTATCATATTCTAAATATTAGAATACAAATAACTTAAAAATAATAATAATAAATTAAATTAAATTAAAAGACAATTTGAAATATTATTATTATAATTATAATTGTTAAGTATCATTTTCAAAACAGAAATAATTACATGAAATTCATATAAATACAATAAACTAATAAATATGATTCCACAAAACAGAAATAAATAATATCGAAACAAGTTCCTAAACATAATCAAACCATATTATTGATCAAAAAGAGCCAACCTTTGTGAATCGGTTCCAAACAAACAAAGACAAATGAAGAAACACGTCCCCAGCAGCAACCATAAATATTAAGTCAAAGCAAGTCTAAAGCATGGAGGGAGAAACATGGGAAATATAAAAGAAAAGGCAGTCTGCTTATTTCATGGCATCGGATTAAAAAGAAAGGCATTGAGAAATAAATAACAACATTAAATAAAGGGAAGATATCCTCCCAAAAATCTCATCATTGTTGGCAGGGGGAAAAAGTAAAGAAGACATGAATATATTCTATGCAAAGAAGAAACATCGAACCGTTCCAAAAGGCTTTCTAATTTTCTGCAGCTTGTGATATCTTGTCATATATAAGATCATGGCTAGGAGATTTAAGAAGCTTCAGTAGATAAGTATTTTCTGTATTCAAATAATTAATTAATTAAGTGTATGAAGGGTGGGGATAGGAACTATAGCAAGTATTCTTCAAGATGATAAATACTTTATGTACTTAGAAAATGAGATTTAAATTATTATGAATTCAGGTATGAAGAATTAGGAATCAAAATAACAGTTAATGATTAATAAATATATTTAAATATTTATGGTTGATAAGTACATTATTGATGGTTGATAAACACAATATATACATAACGATCTTTATCTAACCGATGTTATTTATTAATGTTACTTTGGAGTAATAAGACTATGCAGTCTACTACTTATTGTTATAACTTTGCTAATACATCATCTTGAATTAGATTAATTATGATATTTAATATAGAGTTACTCATGTTCAATGTGGAGTACTAATATTCTACTTGTCAGACTATTTTAGTGATGGATCTCTGACTTGTTTGCCAGGACTAAATCAATTCAAGATGATACACTCAGATTTGGGAAGAAAGAAGAGTAAGAGAACCAGAAGCAATAGGAGAAAGATTTAGAAATAAATCTGCATCTAGGAAATGCAGCAACAATTAGTGATTGGTGTATTTAGTCACGAGAACTTACTTATATATGTATAAATATATAAGTTGATATAAAGAAAAGGAGAAAAGAAGATTATAGTCTTGAACACTTAACCATCATAAAGGATATCTTCAGAAAATCAGGGCAAGAATTATGGGTAGTTCGAAAGTGGACATTACAACTTTATGCTCTTTTCCAAGTCGTCCCACTTTGAGGAAATATTAAAACTTAAATAAAATATTTAAATGCATTAATGAGGCGTCCACTTTATGGCCCCAACTTTAAAACAACTTTGAAGTCATTGCCTAGGCATGGGGTACAAACTCAAAACATAAAATTGACTAAGTGTTGAAATGCAATCCAATGAAGCAACTAAAACCAACGCCCAAAACTGATTCTGCCAAATTGCCAAAAATAGCATGATGATCTAAGTTGAGCTACTGATAATGCCACTACCAAAAATAGACTTACTAAAAATAGCAAGTTCCAAAAATAGTAAGTTCACTTTCAACTCAACAGAAAGCCAAACTAAGCAGAAAACATGACTTACTATAAATCGTAAGTCTCCAGGAAGACTATTAGAAACTAATGCATGTTACGTCACTCTGAAGCTCTTTGAAAACCCAGAAAAAACCACCAGACATGCATTAAAAATTCTCACATGCAAGCCTTCAAAACCTCCTAAGAAAGTGGAAACTCTAATTTGCACATCTGAGTAGCCTATGGATTTCCAGAAATAGGCTATCAGTCCACAATGAGATCATTACTGAGAAGGGGACATTACAGTCTGCCCTCCCCAAGATTGCTTGTCCCCAAGAAATCACAAATCAAGATACTGCAAAATCTGCTCATTCTCCCATGTAGCATCCTCAAGTGGCAAGTTTTTCCATTTAACCAAGTACTCTTTGATTGATCTCTTCCTCAAAGAGCGTTCTCTGGAATCAATAATTGCCTCAAGAACCAAAATTAGGTGTCCTTCATCCAACGAAGGCAAATCTGAAAATGCAACAACATTATGACCAAGAGCCTTCTTGAGCCTAGAAACATGAAACACATTGTGCACCTTGCTACTTGATGGTAGCTCTAACTCATAAGCTACTTCTTCCACTCTTCTGATGACCATGAAAGGCCCATAAAACTATGGCTTAAGCTTTTCGGCTCCACTCTTCTTGAGAGTAGATTGACTGTAAGGTTGGAGCCTCAAATAGACCAAGTCACCAACCTCAAAAGAGCGCTCAGTACGCTACTGGTCAGCATATAACTTCTGCTGATTGTGAGTATGGTGGAGATTGTCTTTCAAAGACCTTAGAATGTCCTGACTTTGCTGCAACATATCCTTCACCTGTGGAGCTCTACAATCACCAAACAAAAGATCAACAAAGCTTGGGGCCTCATATCCATAAAAAGCCATGAAGGGAGACATTCTGATAGACATATGATAAGAAGAATTGTAGCAATATTCACCTAAATGGAGCCATCTCACCCACGCCTTCTGCTGCCCTGAAACATAGTTTCTGAAATAGCCCTCTAACCATTTGTTAACAATCTCCATCTGACCATCAGTTTGAGCGTGATAACTAGTGCTTGGAGTAAGCACTGTACCACACAATTTGAACAATTCTTGCCAAAAGTTGCACAAAAATTTACTATCTCTATCACTTACAATATTCTTTGGGAGCCCATGCAAATGAAACACCTCATGGAAGAACAAATCAGCAACCTGTGCTGCTATAAAAGTGTTGGTAATGGCCAAGAAATGAGCAAACTTGGTCAATCTATCCACAACAACAAAGATGCAATCCCTTGCACCTTTGGCAACCTGATTATGAAGTCCATAGAAATACTTTCCCATTTCTGATTTGGAATGGGCAAGGGCTATAAGTAACCAGCAGGAAAAACATGCTCATTTTTGTTCATTTGACAAACATGAGACTCTCTTATATAACGCAAAACTTCATCTTTCAGCCCCTTCCATGAAAATCTTTCACGGATCTGCTTGTAAGTTTTGAAAAAACCTTGGTGACTAGCAAGAGGGATGTCATGAAAAGACTGTAAAATCTTCTTCTTTATCTTAGAAGCTGGTGCCAGAAAGATTCTACCTTTATATTGGATCAGTCCATCAACCAACTTGTACCTATCATCCTGCAAAGTGCCATCAACAATGCTAGTTGCAAATGAATTTTTGGCATAATCAGCCAAAATCTGCTCCTTCCAATCTGCAGAAATCTCACATAAGGAGCTCAAATGAGGCTTTCTAGACAATGCATCAACAACTATATTATTTTTCCCATATTCAATGTCAAAGTCGTAAGCTTGTAGCTTACTCACCCATTTTTGTTGCCTCTCATTTAAATCCTTCTGATGCATGAAGTGTTTAAGACTGTTATGATCAGTCTTAACAATCAATTTACTCCCAACCAAGTATTGCCTAAACTTGGCTAATGCATGCATAATTGTAAGCATTTCTTTTTCATAAATTGAATACGACTTTTCAACTCCTCTTAATTTTCCGCTCTCGAAGACAATGGGATGCTTGCCTTGCATGAGAACAACTCCAATCCCTTCTCCAAAAGCATCACATTGCAACTCAAAAGTTTTGGAGAAGTCTGGTAAGGCCAACACAGGACACGAGCTTATGATCTGCTTGAACTTATCAAATACCACTTGAGCATTTTGAGATCATGCAAATGCCCCCTTTTTGGTGAGGTCGGTCAATGGAGCAGCCATGTGAAAATACCCTTTGACAAACCTTTGATAGAATCCACAAAGACCCAAAAACCCCTTCAGATGTGACATGTTCTTAGGTGGAGGCTAGTCCATAATAGCCTTAATTTTGTCAGGATCAACTCTAACTCCCTTAGAGTTGATTATGTGGCCAAGGTAGAGTAGCTCCATCAACCCAAATTCACACTTCGACTCCTTGGCATAAAGGCATTTTGAATCAAGAAAACTAAGCACCTCATCCAAGTGCTTAAGATGCTCCTCCCACGACTTGCTATAAATGAGAATATCATCGAAGAAGATCAAAACAAACTTCCTCAATTGCTTTTGGAAAATTATGTTCATACACGATTGGAAAGTTGCAGGAGCATTAGTCAAACCAAATGGCATGACTAAAAATTCATAATGCCCAAAATGACATCGGAAAGCAGTTTTCTCGATGTCTGACTCCCTCATTTTGATTTGATGGTATCCAGATCTGAGATCAGTCTTTGAAAAATACATTGCACCATGGAGCTCATCAAGAAGCTCATCAATTCTAGGAATAGGATATCTATTCTTGATAGTTTTCTAATTTAACGCACAGTAATCAACACACATGCACATGGTACCATCTTTCTTCTTCACAAGAACTACTGCTGAAGCAAAAGGACTCTTGCTTCGGCGGATGTGACCCATTTCTAAGAGTTTTTTGATGGCCTTTTCAATTTCATCCTTCTGCTTCTTGGGGTACTGGTAGGGAGTAGTGATAACTAGTTTAGCCCCATCTTTAAGCTCAATAATATGTTCAATCCCTCTTTCTAGCGGTCTTCCTGGAGGTATGCTGCCAAATACTTTACTCCTCTTTGTAATCAAAGACTGAACATCAGGATGGTAGTGCCTTTTGTCTTCCACTGGATTGGAAGGTAAGATTAAACATTTTGTTGCTGAATCAGCTTCTCCATTCTCTTGAAAGACACAATACAAGGACCCCCATTAGACAATCCTCACAGCACCACCATTTTTCCATCCGCTAGGAACTTCAACTCCATTGTTTGCAAGTTCAAAGTAATCTCTCCAAGAGATCGCAACCACTGAATTAAAAGCACAACATCAATTTCTCCACTACCAACAACATAAAAATCATCTTTAACATCATAGTTTCCCAGTTGCATGGACAAATTGGAGATCTTTCGGTCGCAAGATATTGTGAAACCATTTGCCACCATGACTTTGAAACCTTCAAATTCTTCAGTCTTAAGCCTTCTTGCAACTAGTCCTTCATCAATAAAGTTGTGTTGCTCCTGTATCAATGAGAGCAACCATCCTTTGCCCACCAAGCATACCACGAACCTTGAAAGATTCATTCTTTTGAAAGCTTGTTAATTGAGCAAATGTATCTCCACTACCTTGCCCTCTTTCTAGTTCAACTAGAAATCTTTCATCATCACTATACTCATGATCATATTGCTGTTCTAAAAAATCAGATTCTGATTCATAATCAGAAGAGGCTCCCATGTGATGTGAAAGACCTTTACCATAGCATCTATGCCCTCTAGACCATGGTTCACGGAATGTGTAACAAACCCACTCTTTTCTTCGCTTCTCATGCAACTCTTCATCCATCTTGGTGGGAAATTTTTTGGATGGAAGAGGTAAATGTTTCTTTTCCTTTTTATGAGCAAGGGGTTTTGAAGAAAACTTAGGCCTTGGAGCAGCTAATTCCATGCTTCTAGCTTTCTTTATTGCTTCTTCAAGATTCGGCGGATCAAATGCTTTAACCCACACTTTCAATGGCTCTATAAGACCTTCTGAAAACAGCACAACAAGTCTTCTTTCAGTGATGTTAGGCACCATCATGGAAAGTCTTTGAAATTCTGCAATATAAAAATCCAATGAGCCATGCTGTTTTAACTGAGCAAGCTCACGAAACTTGATTTCTGGATCCTTAGTATCAAACCTATCGATCAGCTTGTTGGCAAATTCTTCATAAGTATGAATAAGGTTATGGCCAAGAGTTACCAAACTATGGTACCACCACTCGCATGCAACTCAATCCAAATTCAAAGTTGCAAATTTGACGGTGTCTTCTTCTAGCATAGGTCTGAATGATAGGTAATTGTCCAGCTTCTAGACCCATGATCGAGCTATGCACTTGTCACTTCCATCATAGTGAGCCAAGGTAACTTTGCCAAGTGCTTGTTGATAGTCCATTTTGGGACCCATAGGAGCTCGAATATCCTTCTTTCCTCCTCTTCCCTTCTTCTGATTCATATACTAATCAAAAGTTAATATTTCCTTGATTTCAAATGGAAGAGAAACATACTCCATATAACTCTGTCTAACTTCATCTGCCATATAACTCTGTCATGTCCCCATTTTTGGCGAGCATCAGAGATCGTAAGATTGGCCTATCAGGAGACCCTCGTAGGCTGATAGAGTGGTTAGAGGGTCGTTTTGGAGCTTGGCTCAGCGTCAGATTGGTAGTATTGATCAATTGGCTTTCGTTCGGGCTCATTCGGACGTTTGTTGCAGAATTGCTATTTTTAGCAGTTCCTGGCAGGCAGTGTGGGACCCCTGCTATTTTTAGCAGTATGGCTTTGGCGGCATCCGGAATCACTTCAGAGTTCGTCAGCTTCAGACGGAACAGTAATCGGATGAGTAACGGGCGAAATATTAATATTTAATTGCATTGATTAAATATTAATTAATTAAGGATTATAATATAAAGTTATAATTTTTAATTATAACTTAAGTGATTTATCTTGAGGGGTGCGCCCATCATCAGAAAGGGCCAAAATTGACGTTTAAAATTATATTAAAATATTTCGCTGAGACTATGAGGAAATTAAAAGAATTAAAAAGTGAATATTTTAATGATTTCCTATTAGTAAGGAAATCGCACTTTTCAGCTTAATAAAGGTTTTGCATTGGTTTCTGAGCCATTATGATATTTTATGAATTGGAAATTGATCAGACTTCGTCAGAGAACGGAAGCCTTAGGGTTTCATCTCGAATTCCGTGGAGAACGAGCCATCTCCATCGAATCAGTTCAGAGGGTGTGAGATATCACCTGATTTACTGCCAGTTGTGAGATTTCTTCATTCTGAAGAAATTACAGAGCTTCATATTAAATCAATCGTTAGAGTTATCAGAGATATTCATTATTCAGGAGAATTATTGCACAGAGGCGCCCATATTCATCATTTTCCAGAGGATCCAGAAGAGCCGTACAAATGGTATTTATTACAGCAGCAGGCCGTACATTTCTGACAGGCCGTACTTGCATGAAGGAGGCGAGTTGTGATCTTGGGAAAAGCGCCTAACATTTGGTTTCCAGTTTGCATCTTGGGTGGCGCTAGGGTATCAAGCATCATTTGAGAGTGCCAGACAGAGATAACAGAGGGAGCCGAATCCTTATTTAATTAATGATAGCTGCTGTCAGCCGTACCAGCAAGTACAGCAGGCCGTACCTTTGCCTGGAGCTGTACTTCTCAAATAAAAGATACGCCTATCTTTATGTCATCTAATCTTCTTCATCCTGGAGCGCTGGGGTTGCTGGAGACTGTTGAGATCATCAGATTGGAGGAGGGAACAATATTTGTTGCAGCCGTACCATTTCCATCAGAATATTTAATGCTGTATCAAAAATCAGGTTTTCAATAATCATTGCCTTTTCCTCTGCATGTCATCAAATCTTTATTGTAATAGTTGCAGAAGAATAACTTATGATCCAGATTCAGTATCTGTATTAGGGTTTGAGATTTACGAAGTGAAATTATTTTTAAAGCATTTATTATTATTTTTCAAGCAAAGCCGTACCATTCATTTATTGTTCAAAAACCCAAAAACGGTCAAAAAACATAAAACGTCAGAAAAGTCACAAAAAACTATCAGATTCAGAAACAGGGGAAACTGGGGTTTCTACAATATAACTCTGTCTAACTTCATCTGCCATAGGGACTTCAGGTTCGGCAAAAGCTTGCTCCCTTGGAGTAAAAGTAGGAAGGAGAGGTCTTGGGGCTGATTCCCTTAAATTGGCAACTTGTTGCCCAACTGTTCTCCCTCTTGGTTCGGAATTCGAACCACTAGAATCTACCTCTTTCTTTGGCTGGGTTGGGCTTACTTGCTGGTCTATTTTTGCAAGTAGCCTAGCCATCATATCCATCATGGCATCAAACTTTTATTTTTCTCTAAAGTCACTGTCATTTGCTTCATGGGCTAGTCCCTTTCCCCTATCAGCCATGGTTTCAACTGGTGTTTCTTGGTTTCTCAGAACCTCTGAAAAAGTATCAATCTCAGGAAGCTGAAATTGAACTCTATTTCCTCTGGTGTAGCACCAGAATTCCCTATCACTCATCTGACATTGAAGAACGAAACTCACAGGATGGCAGGAAAACAGGCTTTGATACCACTATAATATTCCCCCTTAATTTTTTCAATTTTTAATCAGCACAAACACCACTATTAGCGTTAGCTCCAAATATAGACCAACTTGGAAAGTAACCTTCACCTTTTGGTCACCAAGATCCTAGTGTGGGCGAGGTGAGAGCATACGATGCGAGGGATCGTTAGCAACTGGAAAATGAAATTACAGTGCTTACTAGGTGGCTAGCCAACCATGCATGGAAAGTAAATTGCTAAAAATACAAAGTAGACGGATAACCGACCATGAGCTCAACCACTTATTCAGCGGGAGCGAAGATATTACAATTATGAGGTGGCAAGCGGACCATTTAATCCTCACTACCACTTGTTCAGTGGGGGGAATTTATTAAACACAATGTGCTGAAAATAAAATGCTTCAACCACTTATCCAATGGGAGCTATACAAAACTTCATCGCAACAAATAAATAGATGACTATTAGTACTACTAACTAGCCTTACAATAAATGAATTTTCAGCTGCAAAACATATTAGAATGAAGGCCAAATATAACCAATGATTAAGGATATTATCCTTAACTATATACAATGATTCGGAGCTGAGACTAATCCACCCTAGCTGGTCAAGTTGGAGAGATCATACAGGTCTTTCACAGTGTTCGTCATTGCCAAATTTGTGGGTCTCCTCCAAAGACAAATTTGCAAAATAACAATTAATACTACGTGCACAATTTGGAGGCTGGATATATCCTATATGCTGGTTGATTTATATTGAGGTGATTTTATTGCTGATTGAATGTATTGGACCTAATATTTGGACTAGGCGATGGAAACTATGGCTGTGTGTTCACCTACGCAGCTATTATTCTCTCATTAAGGAGGCGTACCACTGTACAAAGACTGCAAGAAACAAGAGCTGAATTTTCCAATCAAATAGTATATACACAATATAGGAATTGATAGGATTGATGGATTGGTACATCAATTGCATATATTGACTCTTAATCTCAATCCAACCATTTTGTTATCATCATCAATAAACCTATAAGTAATTTTTTTTTGGATCATAGTTACAAGACTCGCAAGAACTCGCCAGACCTCAATGAGTTGCGGTTCGAGCAAGGGTAAATGAGTCTGGAAAACTCGAAGTTCGAGTACTCACCAGACTCACCAAGTATGGCAGACTCACCAGACTTGCCGGGTCTAGGCGAGTCTAGACCACTAGCCTCGGTCATTTTAATTAATTTTTTTTTTTAAATTACAATCTTTCAATGCTTATTTGGTTTATGACATGCCAATCTAGGATTTACAAAAAATATGAAAATGGTGTGCACCCCGGGACCTTGTGAGGGGCGCTGCCCCTCGACCCTGCTAGGGGCACTACCCCCAGACCCCCACAAGGGGCATTGCCCCTTGATGTCACTGGGGGTGTTGCCCCTAGACCCCCGCAAGGGGCACTGCCCCTTGACCCCACTAGGGGCACTGCCCCTCAACCCCATTGGCACGTTTCCCCCAAACCCCCATCAAACTATAGGTCTAAGCATGTAATAGGCCAATGATGAATCATGATCATAAAACCTACAAAATACATATCCCCTGTTGCAAATCTTTGCATCTTTCACATTCAAAGAAATAATCAAGGATTATATTGTTTCATACATTGGACAACTTGTTTAGTATGCAAGGACGGCCAAAGGAAAAATTGGCATGCTACAGTCATTGTACTGTTGAATACAAGTTAACTCATAGTTGACAAGAAATGCTATTTTCATAATGAAAAAAATGTATCAATCATGCCCTACACAGGAAACATATAGAACAATCCCATCTAATAGTATGCTAGCTAAAGTCAAAAGAGAACATAACCATTTATCTTTTTACTTAACAGTTCCTATTTGTTAATGAGCTTGACAACAAAACATGCAGTCTTGAAGGCTTTAAGAAAATTTTAATAATAAATTCCTCACTTGAAGATACACACCAATCATTGAGACACAAGAAAATATCATGGCTATATCATCATCTAGGACCTATCTTAGACACTAGCGCATGACTTGTGATGTTAGGATGAGTAATGAGCTTCTCTGAGCCATAGACTTAGATTTTTAGTTTTGATATTTGTTTTGATGCCATGGATTTCATATTCCACGAGTTTTGTATACATTTGACAATATTTATATATCTAAATGTGTTATTTCCTTCAACTAAAATTTGTGTTTATATTATGTGATCGATGTATGTTTGTGTATGGGATCATAGTAGATTCTATTTGATGATGTTATTGTGTCTTTAAGGTTTATTTATTAAAGGGTGCATGAAACAAGTTTTAAATCCTTAAAAATCTCTGAATTTTTTGGGTTTTTCTATTTGCTGAGTCTAGGCTTCGAGTTCGAGCCCAAGTCAAAAATTGGCTTGTCAATTCCAAGGCGAGTCTGAGTCTTGTAACACTATTCTGGATGTAGAACAATTAAGTGGTACTATAGTTAGTAATGTGATTGTTTTCTCACTTCATGCATGGTTGATATAATTGGATAATTAGCATAGAAGCAATCACACTAGACTCTTCAAAAATTGAATTCTTTCAAACTCAAAAAACTGAGCAACTATGCACAAACTATGGCTCAATGAATTGTTGTTGAATGCCTCAGCTTTAAGGAATAGAATAGAAGATTCTAGTGTCCACAAGACCAAGCATAGCCTATAGAAAGCAGACCCTGCTATTTTTACTTTGTAAAGTGTTGATCTTCTGCTATTCAATTTGATAATGAACTCTCCCATTCTCTCAACCATCTCCTAGCTGAATAAATCTTGAGAAGAACTTGCTGCTAAATTACTTATGTACTTGATCCAGATGTCTTTGTAAGTGTTTCTTTGTTTCAACTGTTGCAGTCATGCAAAAGACAATACACTCTCTTCCTATACCTCTTTTGGGCTTTACCATTTACCTATTTCACACCAAAGATAATGCAAGCTGTTGATGTGAGTTTTGTGAGCTACCCCAAACAGCAAAATAAAGTATCCAATGGCTACTCCATTCTCTCTTGATCAAAGTATTCTATATGCTAAGATTGCGAGAGAGATCATATGTTCAACTCCAAGGTTCCTTCAATGTAGTGGAGTACACTCAGTTGGTTCATTGTGATATGCTGTTTTCACGAGGGGACTTACGCAATTGTTCAATCAGTGAACAACAGACAGCAGATTAAAGGGGATTTCATGTGGTTTGAATGATTTGGCAAGTAAGTGCAAGTTTCCCAATACTAACCAGAAATATACTGAATTGAATGGTTGCAGGGATTAGAAAATTTATGTCCTATCTAAGAGCGGGACGTGGGATCAACTTCAGCAGGCTTCAACCAGACTTTGCTTCGCCTCACGTTGGACAGCCTTTACAAAGTCGGTGCAATCTTCAAGGGGATAGCAAAAAATGTTCAAATCACAATTCAACATAAGGACACCATCACGACAATGCATGCCAAAATGTGAATCATAACCGAAGTTAAGCTTAAAAAGTATTCCAGTCGACCACACAAGGCAAACTTACCATCAGCAAGTTCGCTAGAGGTATGGATTAAAGTTTTAAACAAAGCTGCTTTGATCAAACAACACAATCCACAACTAACTATATGCATGGAAATGAAAATTACTCTACTTTAAATCCTACTTGAAGTAGAAGGACGAAGAAACCTCGCTAGCTACTCACAACAAAAGATGAGATCATCATCAATGAAAACTCTTTTTATTGAGAGAGTGTTCACAACAATTTCTTACAAAGTTTTCAAAGGAAAAACTTTCCTTCTTCTTCAAACTATGTTATGCTATGGAACTATGCTAACTCTAAACTGTCTCTCTATGCTCTGATCTCTAATCTCTAATAATGATCTAATAATTACAAATGAGGGGGGATGCCCCTTTTATAGCTGGCCAAGTCCAATGGACGGCTCAAATTACAATCAGATGGATGGCCCAGCTTGTGCCACCTCAACCCTAACCCTAAAAAGAGGAGTGGAGTAATAAATGAACCAGAAGATTCTGACTCTCTCCCAAAATAGTAGAGGCAATTAATGCCCACTATCAATCATCCAGAAGGTCATCATCCAGAAAGGCATTTCCATTCTCCTTCTCCTTGGCTGCAAAATCAATGAATCTAGTCAGCACAACTTCAACCTCTTGAACTGAGATAGGCGGGATATGATCAAGCTGAAACTCCAACACTGTAACTGCTTGCCCATGTCGAGTACAAGACTTTCTCCAAGCAACTAAAGCATCCTAAGTGTTCTGGATAATGCTAGAGAAAGTTGAGGTGTTCTTAAAGTCATTCTGAACAAAAGTCTTCACCTCTGAAATGAAAGGCGACAGTCTACTCTTCAAACCATCAGCAGTCACCTCCTCGGCAGTCAGCCTCCTAGCAAATATAGCCTCCAATGTGTTCAGGACTCCGTCAATAATGTTCACCATGGCCTTTCTGACACTGGCCGAATCTTCCTGTGCTGCATCAAAGAATCTTTGGCCTATGACAACTGAAGAATACCAGTCGGTGAAATCATATCTATCACCCTCTTGTACACACCTCCCTCAACCAAAGTCTGTAAGGGAGTATGCATCAAAGCTTCTAAGCGAAGGACAACCTTGGTCTGATAGATATGAGCATCGCCCCAAGCTTGATCAACTGCATCCATCCGTGCCATAATACCGGAAGCCTGCTGATAAGAATGACCAAGATCCCCCATAAATTTTTTTGTCTCAACACGAACACTAGCAACCCACTTATCCACCTCCTCTGCCATGCTCCTCAAGTCCTCCCAGCCGCTAATTGACTCTCTGGGAAACTTAGTTGGGAGCTCAATTGCAGGATTTTCTTTCCCACAAGGATGAGACAAGTGTTGTACGTAACCAAACAATGTCTTATGCTCCTTCTTCAATTTCTTATATTTTCCTTCAATCCAGAGCAACCTGTCTTTGAGTGCCTGGTATGAGTTATCACACTCCTCAATTATCTGTGCTCTAGTGGGGTGACCTAACTCCATGGTGGTGATTACATAGTTCTCCGGAATGGCCTCATCTCAATTGCACTCAATCCTTGGTACAACCATGTGAAGGGTGTGAGAGCCATCTTCATCTGTTGAAATCTTGGAAAACTTCCTAGCTCTCTTCTTGGTTGGAGGTGCACTTATACTACTCAGGAATTCCTCCATCTCAATTGTTGGATCAGTTTCTTCAACGGGGCTCCTCCTCATCCTGTCCGTGAGCCAATCTGGCACTACCTGCTGTAGGTCAAAAATAATAAATGGCTGCTCATTCCTTGCTTCTTCTTCACAAACCTCTTCTCTAACTTCATCCTGACGAGGCTCACCAACTTCTACATGCCGAGTATCTCCTGAACCTTGGGCCTCCTTTCCTGTAACTGTGTCATCCTCTAATGCCGCCTCAAGATCATGTCGAAAGCGTGTATCTGTGGCCATTTCCTCATCTTCTTCCTGCTGGTTATCTCTGATAGGCGTGTTGACACTCTGGCCAACAGACTCCCTTCGCAGTGGCTGATTTGCCTCCTGTAATTCTTGCTCTTTATTCAACATATTTCTCTAATCAGCAAATAATGAAACCTCCTGTATACTTGGAGAACGAGTCTCCAATGGCGTAGGTGATGCCACCTCAACTCTCGAAGGCTTTGGCTGGACTGGTTCCTCTCTTCGTGGCTCTGGATCCCTAGCAACCTACTTCTTTTTGATAGTTGGTTGTAATGTCCCCATTTTGGCCATACGCTCTTCCTTTGGATTTAGCCTATTTCCGAGAATCCATAGGCTACTCAGTTGTGCAAAATTAGGGTTTCCTCTTTCAAATACTGCTAAGTTGGTGTTCAGAGGATGTTGTGCAAACTTACTATTTATAGCAGTTTGCTATTTTTAGCAAGTGTATCTTTTGGCAGTATCTATCTAGCAACAGTTCAATCCTTTGCAGATCAATGTTCAGTTTGGCTTTCTGTTGTTTTGATGTGAACTTACTATTTACAGCAGTTGGCTATTTTTAGTAAGTCTAATTTTGGCAGTGGCATCATCAGCAATTCAGCTCAAGTAATCTTGCTATCCATCAGTTTCAGTTTTGGCATTGGTTTTGGTTATCTCCATGGACTGAGTTTTTATACTTAGTCAATTTCATTTTTTTCAATTGTACCCCACACCTAGGCTTAATAACTTCATGTTGTTTTAAAGAGGGGTCATTAAGGGGTCATGTTGAGCATTTAATGATTTAAATAAATGCTTTATTGTTGTAATTTGGAAATGGATGCCTAAAAAGAAAGTTGAATAATGTTTTATTATTTCAAAAAGTAAATGCTTAAAGGTGGCGTCCCTCTTGGAAGTTGAAGTGATTCGACTTCTTGGAATTTGAAGTGTTTCATTTGCCAATTGAAACTTATATATTGTTGTTGTTTGAAGAGCTGATTATCTTTGGAAAATTATAACAAAATGCTGTTGGTTTGAATCCAGAACCCGGCTAAGGGGAAGCTTAGCAATTTGTCTCCATTCTTCAGGCCTGAAACTATGGTTCCCTAGATGGTGAATTGAGAGTGTGCTTCATTCAGAAGTGCACATTGAGCTTCATTGTTGGAGAATTTGAAGTATTTTTCAGTTTTTGAGCTTGCTGGTTCATTCATGGCTAAAGGTGATTTTCATTAACAGCTCTTTGTACAATTTTAATATGCTTCTGGGTATTGAAGATATGGATTTCTAGCACATGGGCACCCCTTCCCATAGAAGATCAGAATTTATTTCAAAGTATTTATTTTTATCTTGCCAAAATCGCACCAGCAAGGAGGCCATACCATTTTAGGAGGTATTGGACTTCGTGCAAAAATAAATGGCTGAGTTTTGATGCAATTTCAATGTAGCAATTTGGGCGCCAACCTTCACAAGAGCTTCAACAATTTAGTTCATTCAATTTGGAGGTATATTGAAGAAGTTATAAGCATTTTATTAGTTTATAGTTGTTGGTTGAACAATTTCAGTTTGCTGGTTTTTAAAATCAGATTGCTATAAGTTCAGTTTTTGGCTTCAATTTCAGTCTTCAAGAGGTTTAGAACTTGAAAGAATCATCCTTTATATATTTGCAATCATTCTATCATTGTAACACTCATAATTTGCAGTTTTTCTTTAATTGTAAGGTTGTGAATTAGTAGTACTAATCCAACCATTTTATTACTGCATTTACTTGTGACTAATTGATGCAAATATTATAACCCCTGGATGGTTTACCGCCAATGTGGAGTAATCTGATTTGTAATTTCATTTACCACCCACTGAAAAATGGAGAATTCCACTCTCAAGTGGATGCCCGCCGCAATGGATGAATTAGTTGAATTGTTTGTAGTATTCCCCCCACTGTTGAAGTGGTTGAGCGGAAATCATTATGGCTGGTTCACCGCCTAAGTTCTTTCAGTTTTGTAATAAGTACTCTGCCATATGTTAGCACCTCGCCTTCAAAAGGATCTTGTGTGCACGTTCTTAGCGTTGATTTATATCTTTTACTTTCCAGTTGTAATCAATTTCAGTATTGAGTTATTTAGATCCTAGGGATCCTCTGACCATATGCCCGCCCCTCTTCCTTCAATGGTTTTAGGGCGCATTCTTGGTTAGAGTTACTATTCTGCATCATTTTGGTTTTGGAGTTAACCTTAACGGGTGCGTGTTGCATTGTAATTGATACTGAAAATCAAGAAAAAATTAAGGGGCATATTTCATTGGCGGCCTGTGATCTCCCATTAAATTAGAAGAGGGATTGATCTGCTCTTAAGCCTGTTCACGTGCCTCTCGACCCATCCTCTTGTGAACGTCAATACTGGTATGCAAAGTGTATCCAAATATGTAACCTCTGGCTCAAACCAATCTGGAAGTGGGAGTGGTGTCCTCCTTACTGTCTCATAATCAGCCTACATGACGTTCACGTCTTCGTCAACCTGGTCTGGCACTGGAACAATCTCACATTCCCTAATCATGTTCAAAGGTATTCTGGAAAACGTCCTTCTCCTTATCCCAGCTTCATCTGGCGCACTTGCCCAGAAGTCCTCAATGTGTGTCTTATGTCTGAATTCCTCTGACAATATCCATCTGATATTCTTGTGAGGATCATAATGATGTTTGCTAGTGTGATAAGAGAGGTGGAAAAACTGAAGCTCGTTTTCAACTTCCTTGGCTGCCTACAATGAAGGGAAAACTTCATCTGAATTTCCCATGATGATCGGGAAGTCAAGTCCTCCTTTCTTCTTCTTCGTTTGAATCTTATCATAGGAAATGAGTTGCCTAGATATTTCTAACATCAACATTTTGTTTGTGGGGTACCTGGGCAATCTGTAAGGAT
This sequence comes from Sequoia sempervirens, assembly GCA_007258455.2. Taxonomy (NCBI): domain Eukaryota; kingdom Viridiplantae; phylum Streptophyta; class Pinopsida; order Cupressales; family Cupressaceae; genus Sequoia; species Sequoia sempervirens. The sequence continues at coordinate 17,692 of VDFB02326645.1, forward strand.
ATTGTTGATGTGTTTTTCGTGACCGCACCAACGCAGAATAAAGTTGCCAACGGCTTCCCTATTCTCTCTTGATCAAAGTATTCTGCATGCTAAGATTGCAAGAAAGTTCATGCGTTCAACTCCAAGGTTCCTTTAATGCGAATAGGCTCAGTTTGGCTCGATGTGATTTGCTGGTATTTCAAGGGGACTTACAGAATTGTTCGGCAGCGGAGAAAGGAATTCAAATGCTCGAAAGATTTATCTATGAAGTGCGGGTTTCCTATTCTAACCAGAAAGTACTGAATTGAAAAGGGTGTAGGGCCTAAGAAGTTTATGTTCTATTCTAAATGCAGGATATGTGGAGCTTCACTTCAATAGACTTCAACCGGATTTCACCTAGCCTCCGTCGGACAGCCTCAGCAAAATCGGTGCAATCTTCAAGGGAAATAGCAAAAGATGTTCAAATTATGACTTAACATGCATACACCATCACAACGACGCATATAAGCATATAAATCACAACTGAAGTTAAACTCAAGGTAATGTCCAGTTGACCACACAAGGCGAACTTATCATCAACAAGCCGCTAGTGGTATGGAATAAAGCGAAGCTATCTTAGTAAAACACCACACACCAAAGTAAGCTACTTGCATGAATCTAAGCTACTTGGATACGAAAGGAAGAAGAAACCTTGCTAGCATTTCATGACAAGACGAATTCCATCATCAATGAAAAGATCTATTATCATAAAATGTGTTACACAACAATTTCCTCAAAAGTTTTCAAAGGGAAAACTTTCTTTCTTCTCCAAACTACACTATCAATCTACTTCTAAGCTACTCTAAGCTGTCCCTCTACTCTAATTCTACCCTGATCCTCTCTACTGTCTACTTTCTAATGAATTACAAATGAGGGGGACTCCCCCTTTATATAGCTAGCCAAGTCCCAAAAGACGGCTAGGGGTACAATCAATAGAGTGGCCAGAATCGTGCCACCTCAGCCCTAAATAATATTGCCCTAAAAACCGCCACAGAGGAGAGTGGGGTAATAAATGCGCCATAATGTCCACCATCATCCTTCTAGAAGATTCCACTTGTAGACGTGTTCACACTGTTCTCGATCTTCTTTCTTGGCGTTGTTCTTTGATTTCTTCCACTTGAGGGTCTTCATCTTCGTCACTTCGAATTATACTAAGTCTTAACACTTAGCCATTTTCTTGCAAATTTTCCTCCTTCGAGATTGAAACTCATCTTCATCGTGCTTCCACTTCAAGTCATCGTGCTCTGGCCTCAATATTTCTCCTGCAAAACAAGCAAGGAGAGGGGAATTAGAACACTTCGATATAAACTTAACTTACTCACCTGATTTTCATGCCTTGATCTCCAAGCGTTCATCGCCAACTTCGTGTTCAAATTCTCCATGCCTTAGCCAATTTTTCAATCCATCCTCTGCATCTTCAAGAAATTCATTTCACCTGCTGGAACTCTAACAACCTTGATTTTATTCATTTCTGGCTCAAGTAAACTATCTTCACGAAGGATTGAAGCAAATTCACCTAGGCAGTTTCTTTCAAATTCATCGTCTGGAGAATTTTACCTTGAAAACACATTTTCTTCATTTTTGCCTTAGAAAATTTTCAAATTTCCCTTAGAAATACATCAACCTGGTGCCCACTTAAAATCTTCATCCCAAAATTCTCGACAAGTTGTGGAAGACCTTGAAATCAACTCCTCATCGATAATCTTCGATACCCAGAAGAAAATTTCCTCCAGAACGCATCGAATCCATGGGTACCCAACGAACGGGTTCATTTTATTTCTCTGAATTTTGAACCTTAGAAAATTATTCTTTCAACAAATTTGTCCTCGTCCTTCGATCTCCTCTGAGAATTTTGCTCTGACTTGGAAATTTTTTTATTAACCTCGTGAAGCTGGCAGTCACTGACTTCACCTCAGGCGACTCATCTGTGCTTCAAGGAAAAAATCCACCACCTCTCCAGACTTAGGCGTATTTTCTAAGGGAGAAAACATTTTGTGCCTTAGAAATTTTTTGAATCACTCTGGAAATTTTCCTTAGAAAATTTTGTTTGCCTGCCAGCGAGAGAAGTATCATCTTTACTTAGAAAAATTTCATTCACAGAGGCGCCTTGTACATTTTACCCTTCACTCACCATTTTACATTTTTCTCCACACTTAGGAAAATATTCCCATGCCTTAGAGAAATTTTAAAATCATCTTAGGCGCCTAGCATACTTAGAAGAATTTTAAAATTACGCCTTAACAATTTATTTCCATCATCTTAAAATATTTTCCAACACACACCACTTCACCACGCCTTAGCAAATTTTCTAACACCTTATGACTCCCACCACCTTGGCGCATGTAGCACACTTGAGAGGAATATTCAAATCCACGCCTAGCATTCATCAAGCTTTCACCACGCCTAGAAAAGAATTTTCACCCACCTTTTACCTTATTTACTACCTTTATTCACCTTTCACATCTCAACTTTGAGCGCATTTGAGACATAGAGGAGGATGGGCGCATTTTGCATATGATGAAGGATAAAAAACTTTGACTTTGTTGACTCCTTGCAACCTTGGGCGCATTTTACCCTTGCTGGTGGATGAACTCTCTCCAACGTCCTTGGGTGACTCTTCACCTCCCACTTTTTGTCTTGACTTGAGCTAGTTTGGGCGCATTTTGCCCATGGAGGAGGATGAAGTTGTTTGACCCCTTTGACCAGCTTGTTGTTGGGCGCATTTTGAAGGGGGTGGAGGATAAACCTTGACACTTAGAAATTTTCCATGCTATCCACATCCCTTGGGCGCATTTTAGCCATGGTGGAGGATGAGAATCTTTTGACTTGTTGACTTTTTCTCTCCTTTTGGGCGCATTTCACCCCAGTTGCAGGATGGGCACATTTGGAGGGGTGAGGAGGACAAGTTTAAGACTTAGAAAAATTTCCAGCTCTCATGCTTCAAGTTGGGCGCATTTTGGCCTGGCTACTGGATAAAAATCATTGACTTCTCTTTGACTTTTGTACCTTGGGCGCATTTTGCCCCCTGAGCAGGATGAACGCCATACTTTGAAATTTTATGCCTCTTCATCAATCTGGGCGCATTTTGCCAGGCCTGCTGGACGAAACTCCAGACTTAGACAAATTTTCATCATCCTTCGCCAGTATCGTGCCCTGCTATTTATAGTAAGTCTTCTCAATTTTGCACTTCTGAAGCTCGGATCAACTTGAAATTTCAAACATAGCTTTTTCATAACCCTATCAATCCGTCGACACTGCCACTTTTAGTCATCCTGCTATTTTTAGCCTGTTTCTGAAGGTGGCTTACTATAAATAGTAAGCTCATGTTTCTGATAGCTCCCAAGCTCCGATCGAGTTGAAATTTGGATGAGGCGCTCCTCACCATGTGACCTGCTGGCTGACACTGATGCATGCAGCTGATTTACTATTTTTAGCATGTTTCCAATCTGACTTACTATAAATAGTAAGTGCTCCGTTTGACTCGAAATTTCACCAGCAGATAGCCTGAAGGATGCCGATCGCGATGGTTTACATCGGTTTTCAAAGATTTTGACTTTTGATGCCTATTTTTAGGCTCCGAAGCTGGAAACCCTAAATTGCACTGCATGCGTATCAAAAGATCTCTGTTTGTCTTTGTTTCTGCGGCACTGCGATCGGCTCGTGATTACGAGCTAACGGGAAGCGGTACAAGACACCACTAAAATAGCAAGTTCCTTCCGGTGAGAATCCTCCATTTTGCATGTCCTGTGTGGCTCGAGAAAAAACCCATCAGGAATTACCTGACATGCAAAAGAAACCTCGACATGCAAACCCTAAAAATAGCCTCGGAAGGCTGAATCCTGAAAGTGGTCGTCTCGTTTTGCATGTTATACCATCGCGAAGGTCTCAAAAAACCCAGAAGGAATATCCAGACATGCAAAGAAAACCTCTGCATCTGGACCCTGAAATTCGTGCCGGAAGCCAGACTGCTAAAAATAGTAAGTCGTCTGTTTTCGCTCAAATTTGGCATGCAAACAACCTGATATACTCTGAATGCAGTGCGATGATCGGAATCTCGAAATAGCTGACAAATTGCCCTGAATAGCAGACTTACTAAAAATAGTAAGTACCTTGGAATCTGATGAAACCTGGCTGGAAACCTGCTGGATGTCTGCTGACAACAACATTAAGTTCAATTTTCAATTTTCTCACTTTACTCGACCTCAGACTGACCAGGAAGACTCAAACCCTAATTTTCAGACTTGGTCAGAATTTCACGTTATGGTTCAACGGCGGGCCCGTCCCAGAAAGATAGACAGAATGAGAGAGAGACAACAGCAAAAACAAACCAACATCAAACCAAAAGCAAAGCCAAAATAGGGGGTCCCCATTTGCAATGGGGCGATGTGTGAAAAACGTCACAACAGATATGACGAGAACCCTTGCAGCCTGATGTAAGTGAATTTTGGAAATTGGATAAACCAACATCCATACCTCTCTATCAACTCCTGAGCCTCCTTTGATATTTTGTGATGAGTTCTTTGCTGAAGTGACCTCGTTATGTGCATTGTGAAGGCATCATTGACCCTTTTGTAGTGAGATGTGCTCGTCAAGTGCAGTTGTGGACAGGCCTCATGAATCTTTAACTCCTGAGAGCCACACCCGATCGGCTCCTTGTATGATATTCCCCTATACTTCGTCATACGAGCCAACATGTAGATGATGTATGAGCCCATGTAGAATGTCTTCGTTCTCCTCAAACTCCTGAGCTGCTCATGTAAGTTATTATTGATCATCACTGCCCAGTCAATGTGCTCCTTTCCTTCCAGCACGAGATTGATGTAATAAAACATCCAAGGCTCAAAGATGAACGCCTGGGGACATCCTCCGACTCTGCTAAGCATCATGATTAAGTCACAATATTCCTGCTTTAGATCATCTGAGATTATCTGCTTTGGCAGCTTCGTGGGAGTTGGCTTGGGCTTGTTCATCCAACGAGAATTTATCATATCAGCACATCTGTCAAATGTAGAAGCATACATTCGCTCAACTCATTCTCTTGTCTTGTAGATCATTTTCTCATGTGTGGGAATTCCAAATGCCTCCCCAATGGCCTTCAACGTGAGGTTGGCGAACAGCCTGCCATCTGGTGAAGTGATAGTCCTTCGCTATGAGTTGTAGCAGTTAGCACATTCCATGATCAACTTTGGGCACCGAATTGCTGGTGGAAAACCAATAGCTACATAAAATCCACTTCTGACAATATTGTGTGAAGTGATTGATGGAGGATGGCCTCCAATTCCCATCATTCGGCTTTTGAAAGCTTCCAAATTGAAAGAGCCTAAATTTGAGTCACTCAACTTGCCCAGCTTCAAAGAGAATTTTGACTCTGGCAGGAACGACTTGCTCAACTTCTTGATCACAGCTTGTCTTGATGCGTTCGCCTTGCTGGATTCAGTATTGTTCTCCTTGCTAGCCGCCCTTCTATCTGCTTCAACCATCCTACAAAAACGAAAGATAGTCATTAGAAATTTAACTTAGAAAAAATAAAATCACATCGAAGCTGCCGGCAAATAGAGCGAATTGAGAAGCTTCAGCACTAAATTTCAACTTCAAACCTCAACACCTCCTTTCAGCAACTTTGAATTCTCAACACTTAGAAAAAATTTCTGCAGCAACACAATCCTTAGCACTTCAAAGAAATTCAGCCAACTTAGTTCAACAACTCCTCAACTTCGAATTTCTCCTTTTCTCTGAGTTTCAGCTCGCACTCAATAATTTCTCTTCACACCTTAATTTCCTTCACTTCAGAGCTCAGGTTCGCACTTACTAGCTGATGGAGAAAAATGAACAAAACTCACAATACATATAGCCAAGTCGAATTCTAGAAGGAAGCTAATTTTGGCCATGTCATTAAGTTTCCACTCCCTACTGCAGGAATTCGAATTTCCCTCCTTTCTGGCAGTTGCAACACTTGGCATCTGACGTTTGGAATATTTGACCTTCTAGAACTTCAAAAATTTGTCTTCACTAGTCTAGGCATACTTTACTTTAGCATTTTAAAATCACCTTCTGAAAATATTAAAGTCAATGGCTTCCTTAAGAAATTCGTTTCACCGGCTGAGGCATTGACACTTTTATTTTATCCATCTTTGGCTTGGGAAGATTATTTTCATTAAAAATTTGATCAAAAATTATCTAGGCATCCTGCTTCAATTTCACAAGTCAAGGCATTTTATTTTCAACAACATTTCTTTCTTTGCCTTAGGAAAATTTAAATTTTTTACTTAGAAAATTTCAATAATCAGGTGCCTGAGTAAAATCTCCATCTTAAAATCTCTGGCAAGACATGAAGAATTTCAAAATCATCTCTTCAATGAAGATATCCAGTACCCAAAAGAAAATTCCCCTCAGAAAATGCCAAATTCATGTGTATCACTGTGAAGGGGTACATTTAATTTTTGAATTTTGTACCTTAGAAAAATACTTCATCATCAAAGTTTATTCTCACTCTTTTTCTTTGGGTGTATTTCTTCAGAGTTTGCAACACTTAGGAAATTTTCTTCCAAGCCAACTTCCACTTTGGGCATATATGAGGGTGTGAGGAGGAATTAACAACACTTAGAATATTTTTAAAGCCACCACCTTCAACAACTTTGGGCGCATATGAGTGGTCTAGGAGGAATTCAACACTTAGCAACTTTTCTTCATCCCACTTCACCTTGTGTGGTGGGCGCATTTCAAGTATCAAGGAGGAGTTTCAATGCCTTAGGAAAAAAAAATTCTTTACCCTCTCTTAAGGTTGGGCACATTTCACTAGGGGAGGTGGAATTTCAATTTGCCTTAGCCATTTCTTTCACCACTACTTCCCTCCTTGGGTGCATTTGCCTTGGGGAGGTGGAATTTCCACACTTAGAATACTTTTCAATGTCCTCCATAGTGCTAGATGACATGGGCGCATTTCAAGGCCCCTGCAGGATTTTCCAACACTTAGTATATTTCTTGAACATCCTCCATGGCAAGGTGGGCGCATTTGAGGGGTTGAGCAGGAACTTTAAGACTTAGAAAATTTTCTAACACCTTTCCTTGATGAGGGGGCATTTAGGGGGTCTAGAAGGAACTTTCATACTTAGAAATTTTTATCAATCTACCTCCATCTTCTTGAGGGCGCATTTGGCTAGGTGGTCAGGAACTTTTCTTGCCTTAGGAAAATTTCTCAACTTCTTCCCTCCACCTTGGGCGCATTTGGAGGTATGCTTACGAATTTTCAAGACTTGGACAATTTTCAACATCCATCTTTAGACTGGGCGCATTTGGGGTGTGGAGAGGGAATTTCTCCTGACTTAGTTGATTTTCTGAGCTCCTCTCAAGGCTGGGCACATATGAGGGGTCCTACAGGAATTTCCAAGACTTAGCCACTTTTCTAGTTTGCTCGCCCCTTGTTTACTATATTTAGTAAGCCTCTAGTTTTCACACTTCTGTAGCTTGAATTGATTTGAAATTTACACCATAGGATCCTCATGATCTAATTGATCTGTTCACATTGCCATCTTGTGTCGACCTACTATTTATAGCCTATTTCTAGAGGTGATTTACTATTTATAGTAACTGCTTGATTTCAGGACTTTTGCAACTCCGTTTGACGTGGAATTTGTTCCATGGGGTCCTCGTGGATTGACTGACTTGTTCACACCGGTGCCTTGCGCTGACCTGCTATTTATAGCCTGTTTCAAAAGTGACTTACTATAAATAGTAAGTGCTTGAATTGCCTTCAAATTTTACCAGTGGATTCTTTGAAAGATACTGATCATGATGGGATACACCAGATTTCGGAGATTCTGGCGTTTGACCCCTCATTTTAGGTCTCGAAGTTGGAAACTCTAATTTGGCTTGCATGTCGATCAAATGATCTCCGTTTGACCTTGTTTCTGTTGCATTTCACTCTGTTCGTGACGTTGAAGTGCTAGGCAGCTACTAAAGTGATGCTGCTAAAAATAGTAAGTGTTTGAAAAAGTGACCAATCAGCGGTCGGATGTGTTTGCATGTCACACAGCCCGAGAGATCTCACAAAACCCAACAAACTGGACTGCATGCGAGCACTGGCTAAAAATGTAAGTCCTTGAAAAGTGATCAACTCTGCCTGCATGTTACCTTGCTGCGTAGCTCTTGAAAAACCCATGATGAATATACTGACATGCACTGAAAAGTCCAACATGCAAACCCTAAAAATAGCCTCTAAAGACAACTTCTAAAAAAGGTCTTGATCCTGGTTTGCATGTTACATCACTACGAAGCTCCCGAAAAACCCACAAAGAATATCCAGACATGCATTGGAAACTCCAACATGCAAACCCTAAAAATAGCCTCTAAAGGCAGCACTACTGAAAGTTATCATCTCATCTTGCATGTTATATCATCGCGAAGGTCTCGAAAAACCTAGAAAGGTCCTTCAGACATGCATTGAAAAAGCACACATGCAAGCCCTAATATTGGCTTCTGAAGCCTGGATTGCTAAAAATAGCAAGTTGTTCGTTTCAGCTCAAAATTTGTCGGCAAGCAACTTAAAGTGCTCTGGATGTAGTGTCAAGCTCAGACTTTAATTCGCTCACCCAATTTGACTTCAAACTGGCCTTAAGATTCAAAACCCTAATTTCTCAAACTTAGCCAAAATTTCAATTTTAAGCCCAAAAATGGGCACATCCCCGAAAAGACAGACAGAACAAAGAGAGAGACAACAAGAAAACCAACCAAAATCAAGCCAAAAGACCCAAACAAAGCAAAAATTAGGGGGTCCCCATTTTAAATGGGGTGATATGTGAAAAGGTCACAACACAAGCCTTGTTCTCATCAACAGGCTTTGAGGAGTTTCAGTGTCACGACCCCAATTTTCAATAATTAATTTTTAATTTAATATTACTATTTAAATGATCACTGATCAAACTTTGTCTCATGTGCCTGACAAGAAAATACTCTCGGCAAAGAGAGAGTATCATCAAGGAGGGGATGTCTAGCCGTCTGTAAACAACCGTGGTGAAAGAATCTACACACACACTTAGAAAATCATATAGTTGCATTTGCATAATTTAGTTATGATTGCGTCTTATTTTATTTAATAGGGAAGATTATTGTTATAGTTGCTTATTTATTTAAATGTTAGTTAATGTTAATTTATCTTAGAGTAAATAAAAATAGTTTTAAATCATTTATTGATTTTATTCGAAATTAGAATTAATATTTATTGTTTTAAAGATAATTGTGATGCAAGTTAATAAATCATATTTGTTATTTAAATTTAGTTTTATTTGATAAATATGAGATAAACTCAGAAAAGAAAGCAAGATTTGGAAAATAAAACAAAGGGATAAAAACATATAGAAAAAAATAGAAAAAGGACTTAAATTTAGAAAATAAAACACAAAAACAAAGCAAAAATAAAAATAGGAAAAAAAAAAAGTGAGAAAAAAAATAACAAAAAGAGAATGATCTCTCATTCTCTCAACACACAAGATTCATTCACAATTTTTCCTTGAACCATACTTCTTGAAATAGATAGGATGCTGGTTATTCTTCTCAAAAACTGTGCAAAATAAAGTTGAATTAGCAATTATGTGCCTCGGGCAATCAAGGACCATTGTTCTTAAGCACTTTGTTTCTTATTTTCTCATTGATCAAGTAATTTCTCTAATGTGGCTTTCTTAGAAATTGCCCATTCTGCATGATAGATTTCTTATGCTCTCTTAGCTTAATCTCAAAATCCTTCTAGTATAAACGTTGGTGGATGTTCATAATTTGTTTAAGAAACCGAATTTGGTAATATGGTGTGCTGAGAGGATGCTCGCCATGGAAACAAAGTTATGCTTCATGAATATCAGGTGCAGCTACGTGTGAGTTTCCTCATCCTTCTAATTCCTTTTTGCTTGGGAGTGTTTAAAGTTTACTTTGAAAATTATTTTTTATGTATGACCATCCTGCAACCGTCGCTTGGCATGAGTTAGTCAAAACCGTTTGAAAGCCGAGCCTTTGTATTTTGATCCGCATTTTGCATGCATGCCTATCCGGCACTCACAACCTTATTTTCCTTTGGTGGATGCGCTTGACTTGTTTCAAACCTCTCACTTTGGCACGGGCAGAGAGGATGCGAAATTTGTTTTTCTACCTGCCAATGCGTTGTTGCTAAAAGTTTTGAGAGCCTTTTTATCAAATCCATTTAGCATATATCCTGTGGTCCATTGGTTTGAAAACTCCTTAACTTACTTATTGCAAATTAATGGAATTATCATTCGATTGCCAAATTTTCTAATTGTTTTATTTAGCAAAAAGCCAATATCCTCCACAAGAACGTTGTCCCTATTTTAAATGATGGTAATGGTTCACATCTCTCTGATCAACTTTTCTTGAGACGATCTGCCAATATCTCCAAACCAGGTTTAAGGGTGTCTGAAAGAGAGTGATTACGTTATTCCATGATCACCTCTATATGACAGGCAAAGGCTAGTGTTGGCTTGTTTATTCTCATACAAACTATGAGCTATTCTCAGGGGATTCTAGAATTTCATAGGAAATACATCGCTTAGGAGATAACTAATTGCTTACCCATAGACTACCAAGAAATAACAATTGAGTTAATGCCTGAAACTATCACGTTCGAAGAATAGATGGAAAATACTAGTTAACATTCTATTTGATGCTTATATTTCGTAGAAGTTACTTAAACTTTTGATCTTTGTGTATGTTGGTACTCATTCCTTGCTTTTGTCTTGTTTAAATAAAGGAGTTTTTTTATATCATTATGATCTTTATTTTGGGTTATTATCTGACATCGATAAGTTAGAATTGACTTTGAGGTTCTTTCCGTAGATTCATTTTTCTGCAGTGATTATAAAATATGACACAAACAACTGTTTAGGCATTTGTATTTACATCTGCAAAATAAGTTTCCCAATTGGGATGCGAATGTTAGATAGTTTTGTTTGGGTCATTTTTCTTACAGTAGTCTGTCGTGATGTTATCCTCTTATGCTTTGTTTTTGTTGTATCTAATTGAATGTAGTTCTCAGTATTTCGGTTTCAATGCTTTTTACCAATAGTCTATACTCTATCTCGTTGGGTTATGAATTTCGATAGGTAATAGAATTTTGTTTATTAATTTTTTATTTGATGGAACTATCGGGAATAGAACCTTTAAAACTTATATCAATAATTTTATTAATGATACTTTTGTTTTCTTTTAAAGTCTCATAGTTATGTGAATAATCTATGTTTGACTTAGAGAAACAATTGAAAAGAAAGTCCACCGCTTTAATATTTTATAGCTCTAATATCTCATAATAGTGATATTTTGAACTAAGTCATCTTAACTTCAAAGTTTATTTCATTTACGATTTGGTAGATTGTATAAACTTGTTAGCTTGAATTGAGATAAAATTGTTGATCGCATCATTTGTGTTTCTAAGGGAATGGCATATTCATATTTAATATACTTTCGAATTCTAGAATTTAGGAAGAAAATAGTCTTCCAATTAAGTTAAATAGAAAGAATGTTTTGTCAACATTTGAATTTGTCTTATGGGAAATAATATAGGTCAATAATTGAAGTTGTGAATTTGATTTAAGCAAGGGTTTGGAGAATTAATGTTTTCTTAGAAGTGAATTCTTGAATTAAAGACCTCTTGGCTATTGATTTAGCTAGATAAGTATCTCATTATATTCTTGGTAATCTTTTGAGAAACCCTTGATGGGCACATCAAGTCAATTAGTTGTGAAGTTAAGTTCCTGAATGTAAAATATGATCATGAGAAGGTAGATCAAACTTTGCCATTATGTAGGTATCTTAACAAGCACAGTATTGAATATGTTTTTTTTTGTTAGTATAAACTACCACCATATGATCATGACTTATAAGATCTTAGGAATGTCTCTTAAGAGTGTTGTGAGATAGATAGACCTCAGATGCCTATCACCATCTCATATGGAGTAAACTATTAACTTGAATTATTGGTTTTATATTAGACTTTCATATTGTTTGTCGAATTAGATGTTCTTGGGATGAAGTACATTTTAGAAGTTATATATGCACTTTCTTTTTCTACATTGTTGGAGGATGATACCTAGGTTGATCTTGATACATAAATGTTATGTAGAGCAACAGAGTGATCCTCTGTAGTTGATGGCTTTATCATTCAAAAATGTGTAATGAAGTTGTAAATGGTCATGTCGGTGAGACAGTTTGATCATTGCCTGTGAGACATCTTGTAACCAGTGAGGCGTTCTATAGCTAGTGAAGCTCTGCTAGTGAGGCATTTCATTAAGCCAGTGAGGCATTTCTACAAGTGGTTTTTCATCCCTATGAGGGTTTTCCACTCATGAAAATCACTGTGCTATGGTTCTTTTGTGGATGTATTTATGATCTTGCTATTTCCTTAATTTGCATTACAACATTCAAATTTATATGTATTGCTATTGCATTATCTTTGTGTAAGCCTATAGAACTAAATTTTGTAAAGGCACGGCCTTGTGTTGATAGACATATTGACTCATTAATGTATGTAATACCATTTGAAAATAATGATGAAGTTATTTAATTATTTCCTTTTAGCACCATTTAATAATCATCTTACACTATTTCGGGAATTGATTTGCTTATCGGAGGTCTTTTTTTTTAGTAAGTGAGATTTGCGGGCTTTACATTCAGATCAAATTTATGTAGAGCCATAGATGTCATAAAAGAAACACTGGATTTTCTTCACACCCAAGTTCAGTACATGGAGCCTAATTGGTTGATGATGGTAAGCGCCTTGCGTATTGTCCCTGATGATCCTTACATCCCAGGTAATATCACAGGAAATGTTTGACTTCAATTTTGCTGATTTATAGTTGTATCTTCACCTCTTTTCCATCATAATTTGTATGGTCCAGTTTCAGTTGACTTCTGTATTAAACCTGTCCAATTTGGTTTTATGGCTTCACTTCCTCCCTTTATGATGAATTTTATATATAACACTATTCGTTCAGTTTTGTATGTAATTTGTGCTTTCTTGACTGTCTTTTATAATCCTGATGAATCTTGTGAAAAGGAAAACCTAGTATTAGGAGTATGATGTCTAGCTTCAGTAAGATCCATCATAACACTGGAAAAATTGAAAATGACAGGGTATGTTCTGCTTGTGTTTAACTTTAATATGCAAGAACCACAATACAGCACATTGAGGTTCCATAATTTTGAGGCTGTAAGCAAGTCAAATGCTACCATCACTAATGGCTTCTCTGTAATACTTTATCATTCTGCTTATATTGGCAGGATTTCAAAATTAGTGTATCCAATAAAACAATGAACAATATCACCAAACTGCAGCAAAAATGCACTGTAAACCTTAATATATATATATATATATATATATATATAATCAAATTCAACAAATTTTCCCACGTACATTGAGTCATTATATTAAATGCTTATTCTTATTATTGACTCCTTGACCTAGCTTTCCTCATACATTTAGATCCCCATCTCATTTATCTCTTGCAAGTTCTCTTCTGCTTTCGCATGCTCAAAAACTAAAATAAGCTACAACATAATAACATAAATTATGAAGAGAACCTCAACTTAACACATATATGATGGCAATGAAAGGAAACAGCTTGCATAATAGAAATATAGAGCACTCAATGGATTTGCAAATACTACCATGACTATCAGAATTCTGCATCTTGGATTCATTGCTCCACTTGTCCACCATTTGTGACCATTTATTATATAGTAATCGCCTTCCCTACAGCAAGCATAATTTATTGATATCCTTTAGCTGTTCACTAAAATCAATGGAATGAATGAGCAAACTAAATCAGAAATCAGAGCGGGGCATGGCCATAAAATATTCTCATAAACTTAGTGAGTGCAATACTTTTTCACTAGGATACATAGAGAAGCTCCTAGAGCAATACCCTTTAAGAACATCAATCATTACTTTCAACAGAAAGTTCAAAGTATAAAACCAATGTATTCATGAATTGACAATGAATGGTAACTAAGCTTCCAATTCTAGAATGGCATTGAGACAAACAGGTTCATACTAGCACACAAACACACCAACTCTTCATCAGTATAACATCAAAAGAAATAGCGTAAGATATAACACAAAACAATTTGCTAAAACAAATAACAATTACTTTGATAGCAGCCAGAACATGTAGACAAAAGCCTGAGAGATAAACATAATGCAATGATGCTTGTTAGTGTTTTAGTTTGTTTTTTGCAAGACAACAAAAGAAATAGAATAGTGTGTGAGGATAAACCTCTCTTCAAATTGTGTGGGGAAGCTCCCTGATCTCTAAACTAAAACTAAACACTAAGATAAACTAACCCTAGACACCATACTATAGACAAGATTTATAAGTATAAAAACTATACAATTTTCATTAGTTTTTACTTTAATGAAATGAGTACTCATCAATATTTTTAACACAAACAAGCATCAAAGTAATAGTAGTCATGTCTTGCAAGCAAGATTTTAAATATTACATAATCTAAAAGCGCAAACAATAACACCTTCCCACTCAGTAAAACAAAGACCAACACTTCAGTAAAAACAAATAATGGGAAACAACAATACATGAATTACACTGGTTCCAAAAATTAAACATGTAATGCCCCTCTCAGTGTCTCCCTGTTAGTTTTATCTGCTGGTCATACTTCCGACCGAACTTCGTGTTGATGTTGGTATTTGATAGATAAACGTTGTTTTGGGTTGATTAATATTTTGATTAATTATTATATTAGCATTAAAGTTTATTGAAGTTATAGGCATTGTGATAATTGAATACAAGCTTTTATATAATTGAAGTATTGATAAAATAAATAAATTGTAGTGCAAATGAAATTAAAAGGATAAGTTAAAATTAATATAAATATATGTAGTAAAGCTATGGTATATGATAAATTAACAATTTAAAGAAATAAAATGATAAGTTAATTACAAAATGGATTTTTAAATAAATAGAAACAATGGTGGAAGTAATAAAGGAGAATACAACAAATGCATCAATATGTCAGATTATGGAAGGTCTAAATAAGGTTATGGCAAGAAACGGTTTTGTAACCGCCATGCATGAGTAAATGTGATCTTTATGAAGATTCTCTGTATCTGAAAAGAAACGCTATTAAGGAAGCACCCTCTTACAGTAAGGATAATAATTGAAACCTGTTACGAGCTTATTTTGGAAAAAAGGCTCTGGCGTGTGCATTTAATAGTCGTTCGGCAACAAAATGGGATGGCCAATTGCAGCGACAATAGAAAAAAGCTGTGAAGGGACTTGCAATTACAGTTCCGAGAACGAGAGAAGCAAAGAAGGTTGTTTGGAGCGACCAGAAAACTGAGAGCTTGAGCATTTCCTTGTCCTGCCAAGGTTTTGATACAGGCATGTCTTTTCTCTTTAAGTTGAAGGCAGTAAATATCGTTTCAATGCTATGTTTGGGTGTGAATGTTTACCAAGATTCGATATGCTGCCTGCTAGGTATCTTATTCTGGAAAAAGAATAATTTGATTTCTTAACGTTTCTACCAAAATTCTTTAAGTTGCTTTTTATAGTATTTGTAACGCCATACTTGCAGACCTGTGTATTCGGTCCTTCCTTTCCTCTATCACATGAGTGGTAATTAATTCCTTGTATTGCATGTTTATATGTTGAGCACTCAAAATTTTGACTGCCATACAAATTACCAGAGGCCATGATTATCAAACCAGCATCGTTATCATTCCCTGTTGATAGATATGGTCATGTGTAAATTAGCCCTTGATGTTGGGCTATTTCGATCAGCCTGTTTCTTGTATTCTGCAGATACATATTTGGGTAGTAATTGATATGCACATTCTCTGCTTGGACGTCGCTTCTCCTTGTGCTATCGCTGTAGGTAGCTGCTATCTTGTTTGCTCTAGCGTGGGTCTTCCTTGAGCATTATCGCTAACATAGAAACCTCGAGTTGACTGTAAATAGTTTGATATCTCAGATCTATCATTATAGCTCTTGATTTGTACAGTGGGATTGACACAGCTACTTCTCCATTTGAGAATCGTTCTATGAGTACACTGCGGGAGATTCGAATGGAGTTTCCCTTTTGGTTGCGTTTTGTTTAGTCTTGTTTTGTGTCCTCCCTTCTTGCGTTGCTTTAGATTACCATTGCTCCGGTGTAGGCAGTGAGTTCGTGGAAATGGTTGTGGTATCAGGCCTTACACTTGTCAATGCATCCGACCCTTGCATGTATGCTCATTTCTGTTGCTCTCATGCTATTGCTGGCAGCAACGATTTTGGGAAAGTTTGTGGGGTCTGGATTCTCACCTACCAATTGTTCTTACCCAAAAGCTTCATTAGTCATGATTTCTTGTTCTAAAGTACTATATGTATCACGAATTTTAAAACGAATATTCTAGTCCTTCTTCTAGATAACAGTATTTTAGTTGATAGTAATTATTTATACATATAAATATATATATATACAAATACATATACCGATACTTGTGCATATATATATTTGTACATATATATTTATATATGTATATGCATACATGAATATAATTGTAGCTTAATTTGTACACTCACTATGAATTTAGGTAGTTGGAGTATGCTGCCTTAATTTTCTTTTTAAATGGTTATGTTAGTTGATTTTGCTAAAATCAAATAATTAAAAGGATTTGATTAAGTAAATTGGTTAGATTTATCTTTGCTTATATTATAGCATGTTATTCTCATTTAGAATTGTTCTATATGATCACTATGAATTAATTATTGAATATCTAATGAGATAAATTTTATTCATAAAGAAATCTCTAATAAAGTTACTTTAAAGAAAGGCATTTTGATAGTGGAACAATTGTTTGTTGATGAATTGGTATTTTGTGAGTTGCATTCGAAATGTATTAGGGCTATTAGCTAATGTCTGATAATGAGACAGTAAGAATGTTACTTGATGCGTTATTATTTTCTTAGTAAGGACTAAATGAGTATCCAATATGATTGATTAGGTCGTTCTTAAGATGATTGATTAGATTGTTGACTGTTTGTTTTGGATTAGTGGAGTTAGGGTGAATTTGTTATTGTGCAAAATGGAAGTAATGTTTAGTCTATGGAATAATTAGGTTGTGAAACAAAGGCTGTGAGTATTGAATACCGTGTCATCTATTGATTTATGAGGTTAATGTTGGTTGATTTTGATTTTGAGTTGATATTGACTTTATGGTTGGTTTGGTATCAAATTGACTGTGTTAGTTGGGATGTTGCCACTCACTACTTTATTCTTGTTGACTCGTTAATTGTGGATTGAAATTAGTCTGTTGAGATCTTGTTGATGTTGCCATTTCAATGGGAAACCCTTGTATTAGCATTTTGTGAGTCTTCCAAAGATTAGAAGGGATCTGGTTTCTTCTTGCAAGAGTTGGTATGGGGATCCGATGACCTAGGAGGATCGCCTTGGGTAACCCATATCAGGCCTAATGTGATTATTTGAGTTTTATGTTGTTTCACCTATAAGCGGGTGGTTTTATGATTCTGTCACTTTGATGATGGTTGATGATACACTTGATTTGAGTTTATGTGGCTTGAGCCTCGCACTTGAATGTGGTTTTCGTTTCTTTGAAATTCATTCTAGCGTGAGATGGTGCATGCCTCACCTGGTATAGTTATTTGTTGGATTTGGTTATTGTGTGAGTTGGCTTGCCTATTGTGATTTTGAGATATTGTTGTTAGTTGGGGGAGTGGCTCTCAATGGGGGTCCAACGCCCAAAGTCGTTGGTCCAAGGTAACCCTTTGGAGTTTAATCAAGTGATAACTTAATTAATTAACTAGAGGGTTGGGTAGTTTCCACACATTAATTCAGATAATGTAGCCTCGCTCATGGGCCCAAGTGCTCGTTTAGGCTTGGGATGAATGGGAAGGCCTGGAATAGCAAGATCAACTGCCTTACCTCTGCATAGTAATCTTGCAAGGTAGGTTGATCCCACATGGCGAGCATGGGGGTCCAGCGGCTAGTAGAGGTTACCAGGGTAACTCAGGATGAGGGTTGGCAGCCTAGGAAGGTTACGCTAGGGTAACCCGTGTCTACCTATGCGATGACACTCCACCCTTAACAACCTTGTATTGTGTTCCCCTCTACTTGTTCTTGAGCCTCTGGAAGCGGACATTGGCATGTGTATGTTGATGCTTGTTATGTTGTCTTATGTTGGGTCTTTCTTGTGTTGGTAACATCTTGTGCTAGTTATTTCTCGTGCTGAGGTTACCATATGTTATTTTTGTTCTTGATGTGAAGGCTTTTTATCCTTGTTTTGTTTGATGGCTTCGTTGAGGCCTTTCTTGTCTTCTCCTAGCACGGGGGGTGGGCCTTCGGGTCCACGTGGTCGGGTGGAATGTGCTATGCACCCCATTGGGTCCCCAGCCGTTGAACGAGTTGTGCAGAGTTGAAGCCAACTACTGTGACACCAAAGATATTCTAGCATTGATCCAGTCTTCCTGTTTTGTACTCTCGCATATCATTGTATATTCTCTGTTATTGTACTTTTCCCGTACATGTTGGGAAGTACTATTGTAATGATGTAATCCTTGAGCATTGTAACTTCATGATATTAATGTATTGTCCATGTTCATGTTATCTTTGGTTACTGGTATCTTTCATGTACTGTAAAGATGTTGATATAGATAGTAATGCGGTCATGTAACCCCAAGGGACTTGTTATATGTTGTACATGTATTGTTTCATTTCAAGTGGTGAATGTTAATGCTGCATATTTGTTACTTAAAAAAAAAAAAAAATTGTGCCATAAATGTTAGCTGTGGTTGTTTCCTTTGGGGTTATGTGGCGGGGCATTACAAAACAATTAAGTTGCATACAAAGACAAAACCCAGGTAAACAAATAACCTCAATACAAAGTTTGTGAAATATACCAGACCAATTTTTTTTGCAATTTCACATTGTTTACTAGACAAGCATTTCGTCAAACAGTTTGTATGTATCCAGATATTCTGAGTTTGTGCTTGGGATCACTTGCAGAATTTGTTCAACTTTTCAATTGTAATTCACAGATAATATTTAACTTAATATACGTAATACATTGCAATATAAACTCATTCATTTTTTCCATGACTGAAAATAAACATTACGCTGAGAAGTGATAGAATTAAATATCATTTCAGAAGTACAAAGAACACATAACTTAGTGATTCCAAACTCCTTCGAACTGCCTTCCTTAGACTGTACAGCGCCCCAAATAGTAGTATGGCTGCATTGATAATGATTGTATTAAAAATATAGATGAAGTCGACTCCCCCCTTTGTCTTCCAGCTGCACTGACCAGGAACCCATAGGATGTGAAAGGAACATTAAACTTTATTCAGAGAATCTCTTTTCCTTATGGCAGCGCTCCTTCATTACTAGTAGTGTGTGCCCCAACACTCAAACAATTTATATTTTAATTCATTAGCACCCAAATTCCACATACGGCCTCATTAATAACTATACGATACCTTTGTTATAGTGGTATGACACTTATGATAATGGTTGTGGCTCTTTTAAAAGGTTGCACTTAGCTTGGTAAGGCTAACAAGCCAATATAGTAATTATTGACTCCTTTTTCCTTAAATAGTATGGCTCCATTCAATGATTCAACATCTTCACAAACATGTACAGTAGGTACCAGGTAATCAATAATAGAATAAAATGAGATGTCTAGAGCCAATATTAATATTACCTTATTTTACCTTTGCAAATAGCATCTCCATAAATCCTTGAAATGTCTTTAACAAAGACTTCACAAATTTCTCAAACTCCTACGTTGAATTCCCAATGCGAAACTTGAGTGACTCCACCAATAACCAACTAGAGTAGATAGTTTCACTACCAAAACTAATTGCCCAAGGTTTCAGTCCTAGGGTTTACTCTCCAAAATCCCAATAGATAAAATAATCCAAGCATAGTGAAAATGAGCTCCAAAATCTTCTTTTATCAAAAAACCCAAAGAACTTTCCCGAAAGCCTTTTTAAATTCCTACCTTTTAATATTTCATTAAGTCACGATAACAAAGTGACTTTAATATTTCCCCTTTAATATTCCACTTAAGTCACTTGATGTTGTTTTATTAAATTAATTAAATAACATTACCCTTAAAATGCACTTTATTGAATAATATTAAACAATTAATTTAAATTATTCCCTTACTACCAAACTTTAGCCTATGGGAATAAAATAGGCTAAGTGGTCTCCTGGGCTACTCCTCCAAAGGAGACATTACAATTTCATGGTAGAAACTACTTTGAATTCAATTAATGGACATACACATTAAACCAACTAAATAACAATTTCTACAGCATATGTATATTGTCCATCCTTTTAAATGTCTTGTGCTCAAAGCACTTATTTATAGATTACAATACCACAATTTTTGGGATTTTAGAATAATTATAAATTATTCCAAAATCAAACTTTAAAACAAAATGCTTAAAAGCTACAAAAAAGTAGGAAAGAAAAGAACTCTAAAACAAAACCAATCTAAAAAACAAATTAAAAAAAAAATCCTAAAATTTGGCTCCCCTCTTCACGCAAAAATAAGTTGGATATGGCTATTGCTAAAATAGCAATATTGTGCACAAATAACCTATGTAATTTTGTCATTGTGCCAAGTGACTTCCCTTGCGTCGTAGGCATAGACTCCTATGTTCGCCTAGACGATGTGGATGGTATCTCCCCTGTTGATGTGGTTGATGTGAGGGATGGCTTTGATAGGGAGTATTTGGGCTCTCGAGGATTCTCTTCAAACAAGGAGGAAGAAACTCTCCTCGAAATTCTTCTAGAGGCCCGTCTTGCTATGTCTTCTACAAGGTGTGATTTGATGGATGTCGATGAGAATGTTCCTCTTCTAGCAATGTGGTTGGAAGCCCAACAATCAATTGTTGATAAGCATGGTGTTCTGGGGTTGGGGTCTACTATGCCAGTTCTAGCTAGGAATAGGTTGTTTGATGTCAGTAACTCTCTCAAAGGGGCATTCTTCTGCCCCCTCCCAAGAATCTTTTTCCTCTGCTTGAGGTGGGTTTGCAAATAAATCATCTTGTCTCATCTCCCTTTCCACCACATTGCCTTTCTCTGTTACTAGCATGTGTGAAATGGAGATTGTGCCTTCTCCTCCCCATCACGAGATGTTGGAGTGCAACTTTGTGGAGGTCTCGCCTTTTGTGGATCCTCATTCTCCCATTCTTCAAAACTCTATTTTATCTATTCCTAATGAGTGGATTGACAGAGCTACTGTTGGTTTATAGTCTTCTCTTGTTAGAAGATTTTTGGGACATAGACCAAACATTGATTATATTCATATTTGGGCGTCTAAGGTTTGGGTTGCTTCTAGTCTCTTGAGTGTGAAGGCTTTGAAGAATGCGTTCCTTCTTTTCTTCTTCAGTTCCTATGAAAGTTGCTCCCGAGTTCTTTTGGGAGGTCCCTAGTTTCTCGGTAAGGTATTTCTTCATTTACAAAGATGGTCTGTTGGGTTTGATGTTTCCAAAATTAACTTCGTCCCAATTTGGGTTTGTCTCCCAGAGCTCCCTTTGGAGTTCAAGGATGAAAGTATTATTCATGGCATTATTGAAGCCATTAGTCAATTTATTACTATTGATGATGTCACAAAAGCTAGAACAAGTTTTATTTATGCCAAATTTTTTGTTTCCATTGAGGTTGGTTCCGAGCTGCCCAACAGTGTTAAGTTGTCCTCCAGGCTTGGGGTCTGGGAGCAGAAAATCCATTATGAGACCTCTCGGTGGTACGACTTCCACAATATGGGGTTTTTTCCTTCTTGTGTCGTGATCTTCATAAAAATATGAACTCTAATGGTCCTCAGCCCCAAGAGGAGCTGATGTTGGGAGCGAAAGAGGTTAGGATTGCCCTTGGTTGTCATCAAATCCCTTTGGTGGACAACAGATCGTTGGACTACACTGTTGAGGGAAAAGGAGCACCACACAAGGCTAAAAGGAAACTTGTGCTTGAGAAACCATTAGTTGATTTGAAAAGTGGAAGGACATTACATTCTAGCCTTGCCCCTCTTCGGAGGCCTTTGGTGAAATTTGAGTTTAAACCACCTTGACTGTCTTTGCTTGAGGCTTTTCCAAAACATTTTTTTTATTCCATGCTCCAATCAAAATCTTAGTTGGGTTTTGCTATTCTCTTCTTGGTAGTTGGTTTTGTCTCTCCTTTGGGAATCTTTCGTTGTTTGCTGGTCTTTTTTGCTTAGTGTCTAGTGTTTTAGTTTTCTCATCTCATTCCTTGTGATACTCCTCTCTTTTGCCTCTATGGCTGTTTTGTAATGGATTCCGGCCCTTCCTACTTTATCTAATCAAATTAAATCAAAACCTATGTAATTTTGGAACATCTTGTCACTCTAAACCCAATGGATTCAGTGATGAACTCTAAGGCTTCATGAACCTTTTGAAAATGGAAACTCCCAAAGTGCCATAGGACCTCATTGATTCCAATCCTTATGAATTGCAAACTAGAATTTGATCTCCTATATGAAAGCCAAGAGAATAATGATTAATCTTGTTGTACCCAAAATTAAAATTCTTGCTTCATTAAGGCATTTTGGTAAAAATGGTCAAAATCTTGTAAAATTGTCATCAAAAGTCAAAAAGGGTCAAAATTTCTAAAAATAGCAATTTTCTATTTTTAGAAATTTCTGATAAATAAATGGACCATAGGGTTATTCTGGGTTTATTGTCAAAAGAATGCTCGCAAAATTTTGGAAAATTTTGAAATTTTGCATGTCAAGCCCTATTTTTTGAAAAAACCTTAAAAATAGGATCTTTGCAGAAAGGGCTCAAATTGATTTTGATTGGTTGATTTTACATCACGATCACACTTGTCCTGTAAGAATTATCAAAAATTCAGTTTTTCTCTGGTGGCTCTTTCACTTTTTCATAAGGAAAGTTAGGACCTCTGAGGTCATCAATGGAGGATGGCTAGCTACCAGGTGTCAGAATCTAAGTCTCAAACGCTGCACAAATCAATCCACGACGAAAGATGCTCAAAAAACAGTGAACAAAGGAGGGGGATTCGAAACGTTGAAAATTGCGAAAAATAAACTGTCTGGAAAAGTTGGATGCCTTATTCCAAGGGAGGCACCTGGCAATCAATGCCTTAGCCAATTTTTCAATTTTCGTAGATCACGCATGCGCAACAGTGAACACAGTCAACACATTAGCATCGACGATCGAGGAAATCGACAAACACGTGAATGAAGCACGAGAAGGTTGGAAATCATCGAAAAATGGTTGTCTAGAAAAGAAAAGCGCCTCTGCAGGCCAGGGGCGCCTAGAGATTCAGGCAATAAAAAGTCACTTTTAGGGTTTTCCACCTCCAAGAGATCCATCTCAGATTTAATCCAGCTCCACAGCAAATCCACCAGCCAGCTCAGAGGACCTGTCAAACGCCGAAAATTGCAAATCGAACGGAAAATGACAAAAGTCAAAAGGAAAGTTGAAATTCAAAATAAAAACTAACTCTGGTGAAGAAAAGTGCCCATGCAAGGCAAGGGCTCCTAGCATTTAGGGCAATCAAAAACACTTTCTAGGGTTTTAAAAACTGACTACTCTTCCTAGAATTCTTCAAGGTTTCCAATGAATCTATCAGTCAGTTCAATGGATCCATCAAACGCCCGGAATTGCAGATCAAGTAGAAATGTCTCATCAAATGGGCAAATTGCAAATCATGAGAATCATCAAAAAATGGCTAACTTTGGCAAAGAAAACTGCCCCTGTAGGCCAGGAGCACCTAGAAATTAAGGCATTCAAAACCAATTTTTAGGGTTAACCACTTCCAAGAGATTCATCTCATATTTAGTCTAGATCCGCAACGAATCCATCAGCCAGCTTGGAGGACCTGTCAAACGCCGGCAATCGAAGATCGAATGAACACCAAAAATGAAGGAAAAGTTGAAAATCATGAAAAATACTCAAGTTTGGCAGGCTTATGTGGTTTTTTTCAAGGAGAGCGTCTTTTTCAATGAATTGGCCATTTTTTAGTCTTCACTCATCACGCGTGCAAAAACAAAGAACACAGTTGCAACCGACAAAGCACACGGCATGGGAAACAGGAAAAATGAAAATCAAAAAATAAAAATTGAGACTGGCAAAGTCAAGTGTCCTATCAGCCAAGGGCACCTAGGGTTTCATGTCGTAGAATATTTTTCAAGCAGTCGAAAATGTGTTGAAACTTCTTCGTCAACTCGGCTCCGAATCCTGAAAATCAATCAAACACAGTGATAGAGGCTGGCAGAGGGTACCATTCTTCTAAGACTTGCTTAGGATTACCAGATTGACAGACCTTTAGTCTCAGTTGTTCACAGATTACCAAGAAACGATGTCCTAATAGGGGGTACCAGTCACCAAAGACACGAAAACTCAAGAAAAAGTTGAAAATTAAGGACAATTTGCTAACACTGGTGAGCTTAGGCATCCCTGTCAGCCAGGGGCGCCCAAAGGCTCACGCCTTAGTCAAATTTTCATTCATGCGTTGCTTTTTGGAGAAAAATCAACAAGGTCAAATTTTAATGCAGACAGAGTTGGAGGAGCAAACAAAGTTTCTATCTTCATGCATGGACTCCTAAATTTTAGGGTTTTGCATGCAAAGTGCTTTTATCTCCAAAAGAAAGCCTTGAACATTCATTATCCATAATTTATACGTTCGCTTCAAGAGGAAGAAACACAAAATTTTCTTCTGAACAGGATTTGAAGGCTCAAACAAAAATATTTTTCACAATTCCTCATAGATTCGAGTTCGGGTTGCACAGAAGAACACTTTTCCATGATCTATTTTTCCAGGGCATCACTTTTCACAAACAGGAGGTCATCTTTTCCAACTTTCATCAATCTCGGTCTACTTTTTCATTCTTCTTCAAAGATTGGAAAAATTTTCGGTTGCTTCTTCGGCTTCTATTTTCTAAAAAATCACGCATGTTTGAGAAATCCTCAGATTTTTCAAAATCTGACGATTTGGGTCTATTCAGCACATGAATATCTACAAAACCCAAATCTCAGCTTTTTTCAAAAATAAAATCTTATGTGGCTTCCACTTTTCAGAAGATCTATCTTTTTCGGGAAACACTCGGTTTTTTTAAAATCTGACAATCTAGGTCTCTTTGCAACAAGATTATCTACAAAACCTAGACAAAATTTTCTTCTTCTAAACAGGATTTGAAGGCTCAAACAAAGATATTTTTCACAATTCCTCATAGATTTGAGTTCGGGTTGCACAGAAGAACACTTTTCCATGATCTATTTTTCCAGGGCATCACTTTTCACAAATAGGAGGTCATCTTTTCCAACTTTCATCAATCTTGGTCTACTTTTTCATTCTTCTTCAAAGATTGGAAAAAATTTCGGTTGCTTCTTCGGCTTCTATTTTCTAAAAAATCACGCATGTTTGAGAAATCCTCAGATGTTTCAAAATCTGACGATTTGGGTCTATTCAGCAAATGAATATCTACAAAACCCAAATCTCATCTTTTTTCAAAAAAAAATTCTTATGTGGCTTCCACTTTTCAGAAGATCTATCTTTTTCCGGAAACACTCAGATTTTTGAAAATCTGACAATCTAGGTCTCTTTGCAACAAGATTATCTACAAAACCCAGACCTCAGATTTTTTCGGAAAAAATTGCTTCGCAGCTTCTACTTTTGAGGGGAACTTGCATGTTCTTGAAAAAATCAGCTTTTTCAAAATCAAACAATCTGGGTCTCTTCACAACAACATTCTCTACAAAACCCAGACCTCAACTTTTTTCCGAAAAATTTGTCTGTTTCTGAAGAAAAATCAGCAAAGCTATTTTTAGCATTTGTGCAGAACTTGTCTGAATATAGGCATGTTCGCAGTCAAACTTCAGGGTTTTCATCATACAATAATCTTCCATTGAAAAATCAAGAGAAGCATCAGAAGCATAAAACTGCAGAAGAAACAAAGGTCATCACTCCAACTACAAACCCACCAAAGTTATCAATCAGTGAGACCCCAGTTGGAGCATGCAACGTTTTCCAAGGATAGAACTTAAATCAGCAGTTAACTCGATGTCTTTTCCGAGTTTAACTTGCTGCCCTATTTTCGTGCATATCTATCTTTGGAGATATCTATTGTACAGTTGGAGCTTTCTTTAGTTTTAGATCAATTAATTGATGTTAGCATTCTAGTTAACTTTTAGTTATCTTTGTTTAGACATGGGAATAAATCTTGCATGTTGGCAAGACTGATTGTTAAAACAAGGAGATTTTAGGGTTCCCTACTCCTTTGTTTGTGTATAAATAAGAGCAGCCTTGCTCATTATTTTTTAACTGTCCTTGTGATAACAAAACACTGAGCTTATTTTGGCCTGCTACTTTGTTATCCAGTATATGTTCAACTTTGTCAAATGTAATTTGGTTAGATCGTATATTGTATGCCTGCTTTTGCTACAATCTACTGTCCCAAATGTGTTATTACTGTTGGAATTTGAGGAAATAAATTTTATGCCTACATTGCTTTGATCTACATTCTCAAAGTCTTTCGGTGTTATTGTTTCATGGTTCGCTTTCATAATCTTTATTTCAGCTTAAATCTAAAAGTACAATGAGTCTTCAGATGTGTTTTGTTTAAGCTTTGTGTTTATCAATCATTCCCTGTTTACTTCTAACTCTCTTGCTCTAAATTTACTTGAGAAGTTAGAAGAGTTATTAGTTTAGGCTTAGTTGTAGTTGAAGTTACGAAACCAGAGGAAACCTCAGCTACAACGCAAAGTGTTTTATAACCTTGTGCTCTCAAGCTAAGAATAAAAAGATTAGCAAGTAGTTTAAACATTTCTTTCTCCGCATAATCAGCAAAGAGGGAGCTTCCCCTCCAAATTTGAAGAGTTGTCTAACTGTGCATAGTTGTCCATTTCCAATCCGCACTCCAAAGGTGTGAATTGAAACACCAACAAATCCTTTGCAAGACAAGAGTTATACACTTGATATACTTAAAACTCTAGAATATGATCATAGTCCCACTGAAACTACGATACATGAATATGGCTAAAAGTTTGCCAAAGATACTTTCAACATTTATGTGAAACACATGAGAAATTCCACAAGGCCATATATAATCATCAAATGATGCCTTATTGTTATTGCCAAGGTATAAGCCTATTTTGCAACCTTTGAAAACCTATCACAAATAACTAGAAACCCTTGATGTATCCAATTTGTAAGCTAGTTAAACCCTCACAACTAGTTGTTGATGTGTGTTTTGTGACCTACACCAAACAGCAAAATAAAGTGTCCAATGACTACCCTATTCTCTCTTGATCAAAGTATTCCACATGCTAAGATTACGAGAGAGATCATGTGTTCAACTCCAAGGTTCCTTCTATGCAATGGATAGCCTCAGTTGGTTCATTGTGATTTTGTTGGTATCACGAGGGGACTTACGCAATTGTTCGACAATCAACAGCAAACAGCGGATTAAAGGGAAAGGGGATTTTCGTGGTTCGAATGATTTATCAGGTACGTGCAAGATTCCTAATACTAACCAGAAATTGTACTAAATTTAAATGAGTGCAAAGTTTAGAAAATCTAAATTCTATCCTAAGTGCGGGACACGGTGATCGACTTCAGCAAACTTCAACCAGACTTCACTTTGCCTCACTTCGGACAGCGTCCACAAAGTCGGTGCAATCTTCAAAGGGGTAGCTAAGGATATTCAGATTACAATTCAACATGTAAATACCATCACAACGATGCATACTAACATGCCAATCATAATTGAAGTTAAGCACGAAGTGTTCCAGTTGACCACGCAGGGCAAACCTATCATCAATAAGTTTGCTAGTGGTATGGATTTAGACGAAGTTGCCTGGATTAAACACCGCATTCCATTACTATCATCTACTTGCATGAAACAAAATCTATTTACTTTACTTTAAAATCCTACTTGAAGTAGAAGGACAAAGAAACCTCGCTAGCTACTCACAACAAAAGACAAGATCATCATCAATGAAAACTCTTTTTATTGAGAGAGTGTTCACAACAATTTCTTACAAAGTTTTCAAAGGAAAAACTTTCCTTCTCCTCCAAACTATCAATCTATCACTATGCTAATTCTAAGTTGTCTCTCTATGTTCTATGATCTATCTCTCTAATCTCTAGTCTCTAATGAGTACAAATGAAGGGGGGATGCCCCTTTTATAGCTGGCCAAGTCCAATGGAAGGCTCAGATTACAATCAAATGGATGGCCCAGATCATGCCACCTCAACCCTAACCCTAAAAACTACCATAAAGAAGAGTGGGGCAATAAATGATCCAAAAGATTCCCACTCACACCCAAAATATCATGGGCAATTAATGCCCACCATCATCTTCTAGAAGATCCTCATCCAGAAGGGCGTTCCCATTCTCTTTCTATATGACTGCAAAGTCAATGAATTTGGTCAACACGGCCTCAACTTCTTGAACTGAGATGGGCGAGATGTGATCGAGCTGAAACTCCAACACTGTAACTGTCTTCCCATGTCGAGTACAGGATTTCCTCCAAGCGGCAAAGGCATCCTAGGTATTCTGAATAAGACTGGAGAAGGTCGAGGTGTTTTCAAAATCATCCTGAACAAAAGTCTTCACCTCTGAAAAGAAAGGTGGCAGTCTACTCTTCAAACCATCAGCAGTCACCTCCTCAGAAGTCAACCTCCTAGCAAAGATAGCCTCTAGTGTGTTCAGGACTCCATCAAGGATGTTCACCATGGCCTTTCTGACTCTGGCCGAATCTTCTTGTGCGGCATCAAAGAATCCTCGGCCCGTGACCACTGAAGAATACCAGCAGGTGAAGTCATATCTATCACCCTCCTGAATTACGCCTCCTTCAACCAAAGTCTGCAAGGGTGTACGCATCAAAGCCTCTAAACGAAGGACAACTTTGTTTTGATAGATATGAGCATCACCCCAAGCCTGATCAACTGCGTCCATCCGCACCATAATGCCCGAAGCCTGCCGATAAGAATGAGCAAGATCCTCCATAAACTTTTTTGTCTCAGCACGAACACTAGCAGCCCATTTATCTACCTCCTGTGCCATCTTCCTCAAATCCTCCAAGCCGCTAACTAATTCTCTGGGGAACTCAGCTGGGAGGTCAATTGCAAGATTTTCTTGCCCACAAGGATGAGACAAGTGTTGTACGTACCCAATCAATGTTTTGTGCTCCCTCTTCAATCTTTTATATTTTCCTTTAGTCCGGAGCAACCTGTCCTTGAGTGCCTGATAGGAATTATCGCACTCTTCAATTATCTGTGTTCCAGTAGGGTGACCCAATTCCATGGTGGTGATCACATAATTCTCCGGAACGGCCTCATCTCGATCAGACTCAACCCTTGGTACAGCCACGTAAAGGGTGCGAGAGCCATCCTCATTTGTTGAAATCTTTGAAAACTTCCTAGCTCTCTTCTTTGTTGGAGGCGCACTAATCCTACTCAGAAATTCTTCCATCTCAACTGCTGGATCAATTTCTTCAATGGGGTCCCTTCTCATCCTGTCTCTAAGCCACTCTAGCACCACTTGTTGCAAGCCAGAAATAATGAACGGCTGCTCATTTCTTGCCTCCTCTTCATGAACCTCTTCTCTAACTCCATCCTGACGAGGCTCATCAACCTCTATAGGCTGAGTATCCCCTGAACCTTGAGCCTCCTGCCCTGTGGCAATTTCATCCTCTAATGCCGCGTCAATCTCTCACTGGAAGTGAGTATCTGTGGTTGTTTCTTCCTCTATCTCCTGATGGTTTTCTCTTCTAGGTACATTGATGCTCTGGCCAACCGACTCCCTACGAGGTGGCTGATCTGTCCCTTGTAATCCACGTTCTTCATTCAACCTCGCTCGCTGATCCGCAAACAGTGAGACCTCCTATATACTTGGAGAATGAGTCCTTAATAGCGTAGGTGATGCCACCTCAACTCTCCGAACCTGCGGCTAGACTGGTTCTACTCTTCATGGCTTTGGATCTCGAGCAACCTGCTTCTTCTTCTTGAAAGTTGGCGGCCTGTGATCTCCCATTAAATTATAAGAGGGATTGACCTGCTCTTGAGCCTGTTTACGTGCCTCTCAACCCATCCTCTTGTGAAAGTCAGGACTGGTATGCAAAGTGTATCCAAATCTGTAATCTCTGGCTCAGACCAATCCGGAAGTGCAATCGGTGTCCTCCTTACTGTCTCATAATCAACCTACATGACAGTCACATCTTCGTCAACCTGGTCCAACACTGGGACAATCTCACATTCTCTAATCATGCTCAATGGTACTCTGGAAAACATCCTTCTTATTTCAACTTCATCTGACGCACTTGCCCAAATGTCTTCAATATTTACCTTATGTCTGAA
This sequence comes from Sequoia sempervirens, assembly GCA_007258455.2. Classification (NCBI taxonomy): domain Eukaryota; kingdom Viridiplantae; phylum Streptophyta; class Pinopsida; order Cupressales; family Cupressaceae; genus Sequoia; species Sequoia sempervirens. Next base: position 48,064 of record VDFB02326645.1, read on the forward strand.
TTCCTCTGACAATATCCATCTGATATTCCTATGAGGATCATAATACTGCCTGCTGGTGTGATAAGAGAGGTGGAAAAACTGAAGCTCATTTTCCGCTTCCCTGGCTACCTACAGTGAAGGACAAACTTCATCTGAATTTCCCATGATGATCAGGAAGTCAAGTCCTCCCTTTTTCTTCTTCTTTTGAATCTTGTCATAGGCAATGAGTTGCCTAGATATTTCCAACATCAAAATTCTATTCGTAGGGTATCTAGGCAATCTGTAAGGATATGAAGAGAACCCTTGCAACCTGATATAAGTAAATTTCGGAAATTGGATAAACCAACATCTGTACCTCTCTATTAACTCCTGAGCTTTCTTTGATATTTTCTGATGAGTTCTTTGCTGAAGTGACCTCATTATGTGCATAGTGAAGGCATCATTGACCCTCTTGTAGTGAGATGTGCTTGTCAAGTGCAACTGTGGACATGCCTCATGAATCTTGAATTGCTAATAGCCACATCCAATCGGCTCCTTGTATGATATCCCTCTGTATCTTGTCATCTGAGCCAGCATGTAAATAATATATGAGCCCATATAAAAAAAATTCGTTCTCCTCAAACTTCTAAGTTGTTCATGCAAATTATCACTGATCAGCACCGCCCAGTCAATATGCTCTTTTCCTTCCAACACAAGATTGATGTAGTAAAACATCCAAGGCTCGAAGATGAACGCCTGGGGGCATCCTCCAACTCTGTTGAGCATCATGATTAAATCACAATACTCCTGCTTCAAGTCATCTGAGATTATTTGTTATGGCAGCTTCGTGCGAGTTGGCTTAGGCTTGTTCATCCAACGGGAGTTTATCATGTCAGCACAACTTTCAAATGTAGAAGCATACATTCGCTCGGCCCTTTCTCTCATTGATATATGCCCCTTAAATTTTTCTTGCTTTTCAATAACACATACAATGCAACCAAGCACCCATTAAGGTTAGTTTAACCCAAAACGTTGCATGAAAGAACTCTAACCAAGAATGCTCCCTAAAACCACTTAAGGAGGAGGAGCGGGCATATGGTCAGAGGATCCCTAGGATCTATTGAATCAAAGATTACAAAGATTACAACTGAAAGAGAGAGACTAAACTCAACACCAAGAATGTGCACTCAAGATCCTTTAACAGGCGAGGTGCTAACATATGATGGAGTGCTAATTGTTGAATTGAGAGTACTTAGGTGGATAACCAGCCATAAGAGAATTTCCACACTACCACCAAACAGTGGGGGGAAAAGACTACAATAAAACACTTCGTCTGCTGCGGCAGGCATCCACTTAAGAGTGGGGATTCACCACTCGATAGTGGGTATAAGAAGAGAATTAGTAAGTTCTTTTTTCCACACTGGTAGTAAACTTTCCAGGGGTTACAATGTGATAATTAAACACGAATAAGCAGCAACTAAATAGACTGAAACAGTACTACTATTATCAGCTTTACAAAATGAGAAAGAGCTGCAAATTACATGAGGATTACAATAGTTTTGAAGCACAAAGAAGCTAGATGATCCCACATTAGATAACTATCCAACTTATTGAAGAAAGAACCGAAAGCTCAAATTGAAGCAAGTCTGATATAAAAATCTGCAAACTGAAAATGAATTACCAGCAAACTGTAGCACACCAATTTGTTCATAACTTCATCCTATCTTCACCAATTGACATGGAATCAATTGCAGCAGCTTCTCGGAGTAAAGGCGCCCCTATTCAAACACAGAAACCAAGGAGCTGCAATCAAAAACATCCTTCAGCCATGACTGAACCAGCAAGCTCCAAACTGAAAATAACATCAGAATTCTTCTACAATGAAGCTCAATGTGCACTTCTGAATGAAGCACACTCTCAATCCACCATCTAGGGAACCATAGTTTTAGGCCCGAAGAATGGAGACAAATTGCTAAGCTTTCCCTTAGCCACATTCTAGATTTCAAACCAGCAGCATAACTTTACAATATTTCCAAAGATGATCAGCTCTTCAAACAGCAGCAATGTATAAGTTTCAATTGGCAATGAAGCAACAAGAGACTCTTCAAATTCCAAGAAGTTGAATCACTTCAACTTCCAAAAGGGACGCCACTTTAAGCATTTCACTTTTTGAAATAATAAAATATTAATCAACCTCTTTTAGCCGTCCAACTTCACTTTGCAACAATAAAGCATTTAATAATTCATTAAATGCACCATTGACCCCTTAATGACCCCCTTTTAAAAACAACATGAAGTGATCATTCCTAGGCGTGAGGGTACAACTGAGAAACATAAAAATGACTAAGTATAAAACTTAATCCATGGAGATAACCAAAGCCAAACTGAAACTGAAGGATAGCCAGATGACTTGAGCTGAATTGCTAATGATGCTACTGCCAAAATTAGACTTACTAAAAATAGCCAACTGTTATAAATAGTAAGTTCACATCAAAACAACAGAAAGCCAAACTGAGCATTGAACTGCAAAGGATTGAACTGCTGCTAGACAGATATTGCCAAAAGATAGACTTGCTAAAAAATAGCGAACTGCTATAAATAGTAAGTCTGCACAACAACCTCAGAATGCCAACTGAGCAGTATCTGAAAGAGGAAACCCTAATTTTCTGACTCAACTTAGCCTACGGATTTCCGGAAATAGGCTAAATCCAAATGAAGAGTGTAGGGCCAAAATGGGGACATTACAGTCCGCCCTTCCCAAAATTGCTTGTCCTCAAGCAATGCCACCACACTCCAAGGAAACAATTTGATCCTTACCATGCCAAATAGGATCCCAGGGTCCTAAATCATCCTAGGAGAAGGATAGCACCAATTGATGTAAGCACTGCACTGCTGGATGCCAACACAAGAAATCACCAGATTAAAATTAAACTGAAACATCATGGGAATAAATTCTAGAAGACCATCATTGGCTTCATCATCTTCAACTGTCTGGACGCATTTGCCTTGCTGGATTCAGCATTGTTCTCTTTGCCAACTGCTCTTCTATCTACTTCAGCTATCCTCCACAATTTCAGCCAAGTCAATTTCCTCTCAACACTTAGACCTTTTTCTTGCAGCAACACAACCTTCAGCACTTAGAAGAAATTCGACCAACCTAGCTTACTTCAGCAATTCCTTAACTTCGAATTTCTCCTTCTCTCTGAGTTTCAGCTTGCACTTAACAATTTATTTTCACACTCTAATTTCTTCACCCCATAGCTTAAGGTCAAACTTACTAGCTGATGAAGAAAATGAACAAAACTCACAATTCATATAGCCAAGTTGAATCCTAGAAGGAAGCTAATTTTGGCCAAGTCATTAAGTTTCCACTCCTCGACTGCAGGAATTCGAATTTCCCTCCTCTGGCAGCTACAACACTTGGCATCTAAAACATACAATATTTGACCTTCTAGAATTTCAAAAAGATTCATCTCCATGGCACAAGCGTACATCACTTTAGCATTTTGAAATCACCCTCTAAAAATATTAATTTAATTGCTCCCTTTTAAAAGGTTCATTTGTCTGGCGAAGGCATTTACCTTGTTATTTCATCCAACACCGGCTCGGGAGAATTGCTTTCATCAGAAATTTGATCAAAAATCATCTAGGCACCCAACTTCAATTCACAAGCCAAGGCATTTCATTTTCAAAAACATTTCTATCTTTGCCTTACAAAAATGCAAAATTCATGTGTATACAGACAAAGGGGTACATTTAATTTTCGAATTTTATGTAATGTTGTGATGTCCCCGCTCTAGTCAGTTCTCGGGAACAGTGTGTTATGTAATGTCCCCTTCTCAAACCTGACATTTTCAGTGACCGTTGGCCTTTCTTTGGGAACCCGAAGGCTAGTCGGAGGATGAATTAGGGTTTCCTAATTTTGAGGAGGTCTTTGCTCAGAGATGGTGGATTCAATGGCGGATTCCTTCTGGGTTTTCAAGGGCTTCGCAATGGTATGTTCATCTCGGCAATCAGAGCACTTTTGGAATTTACTATTTTTAGTAAATTCTATTTTTGGCAGCTTTCCAGATGAGTTCAGCTCGGTTGACTTCCTGCTTCAGTTGGTCAGATGTTTTGCTCAGTATTGGCTTCAGGGCACATTCGGAGGGATAAGTTAAGTCATGTAATTAAAAAGTCACGTTTTAAATATTATATTTTAACGTTGACCATGGGCCTAGATTAATGACTTAATGATGTTTTAAAAAAAGGGGTCTTTTGAGGGTGGCGCCTCATTAAGGAATATTTTAATTATTTCTAAAGTCTGAGCAAGCTAATGTTGGGCGCATTTATTAAAGTATGATATTTATTTAAAATATCAAATCTAAAGCTTTGAAGGAAAAGTACGCCCATCCTTGAGGAGAGTGGGTTTTGACCTAAAAGCAGATTTTAGGGTTTTGCGAAGTCAACGGAAGAATTATAAAGAGGAGTCTTGGTGCATCATTTCTTCATCTTTGGACGACTATACTGTTATGCTGCCGGATTGGCTCTGGGACTGCTTCGAGGAATGAAGGCCTCCTAGCTTGGGCATCACTTCGTGTTTGCAAGACAACATCTAGTGGTGAATTCAGTCTATTTGTGAGTGCATTTTAGTTCATACGTCTTGTGTTCAATTTTGCGTTGTTAAATCTGTTTTAGCATATTAGTGTTTCAGCCATTTAGCATCATTTAATACAGCAGATCTACGTTTTTCATTGTAAGTCAAAAAATACAAAAAAAGGCATTCTGGGTATTGCATTTATATCATTGTTTAGGAGAGGCGATTCTTTGTCCCAAATATCAGATTTTATTGTGGTGTATTTAATTTTTAAAGCCAAGTCGAATTTCTTCACTAGGCCGTACCATTTACTTGCATAGAAATTCGTGCATTAATAATTGGGAATAGTTGATATGTTTTTAGAGTCTTTGTTTAGTCGCCATCATTGTTAGGGCATTTTGCATCCTGTTTCGTGTTAATCGGATGAGATTTGTGGAAGTTATGAACATGTGAATGATTTCAAAGGTTGCTGGTTATTCATTCAAAATACAGATTTGTAACAAAATCAGATTTACAAGTTGATCTTTGAAGTTGTATTGTTGGCATTTCCTTTCATGCTAAGAAGTTCTTTGTGATGTAACGCTGAGCTCTCAATATTCTAAGCTATTGGCAGACGGTTGATTATTATTCTTGTAAACTGACAGTAGTACTGGCAGTCTCTATCATTGTAGCTCAATTCTGATTTGTAACGCTTATTTCATTGATGTTGTTGTAATAAATCTATCTCCGCCCTATGGTAGCTACTCCCCATTTTGGGTGAGCAAGCACATTCTGGGTGTTGAGTAGTTTTCAGCTTTCAGCATTTTAATTCAAGCTTTGCTTTCTGTAATCACTCCGTCATATGGTCGCCCCTCACTCCGCCTTGGATTGGGTAGCACATACTTGACGTTGAGTTCCTTTCTGTATTTAGAATAGAAGATCCTCTGACCAATGCTCGCCATCATCGGCGCCATTCTGGTTAGAGTTGCTTTCTTGCACGTTTTGGTTTTCTCCTCTAACCTTAACGGGTACACTGCTTTGTAATCTGTTAATTGAAAAAACGAAAAAAATTGGCTCGGAATATTTCATGTTAGCCCTTTATTGGACCCTTGTGGGCTAGCTGGATTAGTTAGAGGGTCAGTGGTACTTTTTGGAGAGCTTGGTCGTTCTCGTTTTCAGAGTTCTTGGATTAGCTCACGGCAGGCCTTGGCAGTTCTGGAGTTGATAGCTTCTGACGGCACAGGATTCTATGAAGATTTGTGGAAGTTATGCTTATTTGAGTGATTTAAGTTATTAATTAACTTAATATTTTATTATAAAGTCAAATTGACTTTATACATTTTATATCACTTAAATACTCTATAAAGGTCATTTAATATTTTAATCACTTAAAATATTAAAGTGGGGCCCAAGTATTTAAGTCAAGACTATTGAAAAAGACTTAAATATATTTAAAAAGATTTAAATATTCAAAAGGGCGTATCTTTCTTGAAAGTCGTGCCTTTTTGCATATAAGGCATTTTGGCAATGAGAAATTCATTTTATTGAATATTTTGACTTTGCCTTGGACATTTTCCTGTGCTTTCACCTGTGATCAGGGTTTTGAGCAATCTTCCATTGGAGAACGAAATCTCTGCAGTGTTGAGCACTTTTGAGGCTGTGAGAGATCAGTCGAATTTGTGCAGTCTGTGAGAGCTTCATACAGAGGTTCTATTGTGCTTCATCAGAGTTTTGTTGAGTTCTTTATCAGAGACAGGAGGGTTTGTGGAGATGGCGACCTTCTTACATCATGGCAGGCATTTGACTTCATGGCTGTACCTTCTGAGTGGGAATTCCGGTTGTTTGCATTGAAGTGCGTGGCTCTTGTGCAAGGGCGTTTGGACTTCCTAAGAGAAACGCCTTCCTTTCTGAGGGTTTCTCTCCATCTATTTTGGTATCTAGCTTGTACTCATCATCTACCACAGTTTTCAGGCTGGACTTTGCATTCTGTAGCTTCCTACACCAGATTTTGTCAATTTTTCACCATCTTGGCTAGCGAACTGGACTACTTTCTTAAATAAATAATCTGGAAGCTTTCGGGTATGTTTATGAGTTCTGAATCCATTGTTGAGCTTATTTATTACCTTCTGTAACTTCAATTTGCTTAAATTAGCTTAGATTTACACTTTATAAGCATTTATGCTATGCGCCCCTTCTATTTCTCTCTAGAAACCCTTCTCTAAAAAACGTAAAAACACAAAAGAAATAAATAAAAGTCAGGGGTTTGAGGTTTGAGCCAGCAGGGCTCATCACAAATGTCCTCATTTTAGCCATACAGTCTTCAGTGATTGATAGCCTATTTCCGGAAATTCGTAGGCTTGTCAAAGGTAAAATCAGGGTTTCCTTCTTTGGAGGTTTTTTGGCATTTCTCAGAATTTACTATTTTTAGTAAGTTCTAATTTTTGGCAGTGGTCCAGTTGGCAACTCTTCAGTAAGTTTTCCATTTTAGTTGGAGCAGTTGAGTATTGTTGAATTTGGCTATTGAGGTGTAAAAGGGAGAAATGAGTTATTTCAAGTTATTAATGTTTTAATTTTAAGTTGACCCCCTCCTTGGCCTAATATGATAACTTGAAGTTGTTTTAAAAGATGTTCATGAAGGGAGGACGCTTCATGAGGAAATATTTAATATTTTATTATGTTTATAATGTGCTTTGGAATTGGACGCCAAAGTTGAGGAGGAATTATTTATCTTTTAAAAATTAAATGATTCAAATTCTTTGGGTGTCCCTTGGAGAGAAAAGGTGGAAAATCAATAGTCATCTCAAGTTCTTTAAAAGAGAGAGTTTGCTCCAGCATTTATCATCCATTGTTTATGCTAATGTTATGCTATCGGAATGACTTCATGTATTCGGCTTCGAGGAATGCTTACGTCCTAGCATTTGTCCAATTTCGTGTTTGAAAGATAATACCTAGTTGGTTTTAAGACTGCTTCTCATCTAGACTAGCAGATTGAGCTTCAAAGTTGGAGAATTTTGGTGATATTTTCAGTTTTTATGTTGCTGGTGTTCATACAGCTGAAGTAGTTTTTTATGAGCAGCTTTTTGAATAAATAAAATATTGTTCTGGGTATTTTGGCAAAGTGATTCTTGGCACAAGGCGTCCCTTTCCACAAGAGATTAGAAGTTAATTCAAAGTCATTATTTTTATATTGCAAAATTGCACATCCAGCAGGCCATACCATTCTTGTTGGGCATTGGAGTTCGTGCCAAATAATTGAAGGTGGTTTGAAGTTGTTTCAACAATGCAACTTGGGCGCCTATCCTCCAAAGAGCCTTTGCACTTCGTTTCATCACGTTTGGAGGTATATTGATGAAGTTGTGAGCATTTATGTGGTTTTCTGTTTGCTGGTTCAGTCATAGTTGCAAGGCGAATTTGTATACAGCTCCAAGGGTAAATTTAATTTGCATATGGGTATTGATCCTATCAAATTATATGCTTGAGGCATCTCTTTTTGTGCAAGGACAGATTTTATAGTGGAGTGAATGATTTTATAAGTGAGGTCAAACCTCTCATATGGCCGTACCATACCTCTAATGCCTTGGAATTCATGTTGGATGTTTTGTTGAATTTGGAGCTTGGAAAGTGCTTGTTTCATGATCGCCTAGTCAATGAATTGATTAGCTTTCAGTTTGGTAGGAGTTTGCAGAGTGTGGTAAGAGTTTTGTTCATTTTTTGGTGTTTCAGTGTTGCTGGTAATCATTTCCAGATTGCGGAATTTTTATATCAGTTTGCTTTAGTTTCTGATTTTGGTTGCAAGCTTCAATAATTGAGAGATTATCAAGTGGGGAAATCATCCTTTCATTGTGCTTGAAAATATTGTAATAACACTTGAAGATTGCAGTTGTTTTTCATTGTAAGATTGTAAACAATAGTATTGTTCCAGTCATTTAGATTGTTGCATATTTTAGTGTTAAATTTCATACAATTGTAACCCCTGGATGGTTTACCGCCAGTGTGGAGAAAGAACAATTAATCTCTCTTTAGTCATCCACTGAAAAGTGGTGAATTCCCACTCATAAGTGGATGCCCGCCGCAGCGGATGAATTAGTTTTGTATTGTAATGTTTTCCCCCCACTGTTCAAGTGGTAGCGTGGAAATTCTCATGGCTGGTTCACCGCCTATCAGCATTTAATTGTAATTCAATTTTCAGTTGGTAGCTTAGTTCCTCCGCCATATGTTAGCACCTCGTCTTTCAAAGGATCTTGTGTGCACATTCTTGGCATTGAGTGCAATTTCAGTTTATTCCTTTTGAAGCTAACGCTAATCCATTTGGAGTAGTGTTGGTTGTGTTGTGTAATTCAAGAAAAAAATTTACTAGCACATTTCATTTTATGCCTTAGAAAAATATTTCATTACCAAAGTTTATCCTCACTCTTCCTCTCTGGGCGCATTTCTCCTCTTGCTTTGCCTTAGAAAATTTTATCTAACTTCATGAAGTTGGGCGCATTCAGAGGGGTGGTCAAGACATTTCCCATGCCTTAGCAACTTTCTTCATCTCCTCCCAAGGTTGGGCGCATTTCCCTAGGGGAGGAGGTATTTTAACACTTAGCCAAAAAAAATTTTATCATCAACATGAGCATGGGGCATATAGGGGGGTATAGAGGAATTCTTCATAACTTGAAAACTTTTCTCTCCACCTACTCCAGACTGGGCGCATTTGATAGGTGATGGAGGAATTTCAATGCCTTAGAAAATTTTCCAAGCTCCATCTTCTTGAGGGCACATTTAGGGGGCTGAGTAGGAATTTCCCATCACTTAGTAACTTTTCCTCATCTTCTCTCAAGGTTGGGCGCATTTGAGGGGTCATGGAGGAAAAGACTTAGCCACTTTTCTCTCCACCAACCTTCCTCCTTGGGCGCATTTAGCTAGGTGAGGCGGAATTTTCATTGCCTTAGAATATTTTCAACCTCCCTCATTGAGCATGGGCGCATTTGGGGTCCTGTCAAGGAATTTCCAATTCCTTGGAGAGTTTTCTTCAGCCTTCTCAAGACAGGGCGCATTTCGGGTGGTCAACAGGAACTTTTCAAGACTTAGCCACTTTTCTCTCCACCAACCTTCCTCCTTGGGTGCATTTAGCTAGGTGAGGTGGAATTTTCATTGCCTTAGAATATTTTCAACCTACCTCATTGAGCATGGGCGCATTTGGGGTCCTATCAGGGAATTTCCAATGCCTTAAGAGATTTTTCTTCAGCCTTCTCAAGACAGGGCGCATTTGGGGTCGTCAACAGGAACTTTCAACACTTAGACGTTTTCTCAGCTCATCTTCAACAAGGGCGCATTCAAGGGGGTCTGCAAGAATTTTCCAAGACTTAGCCACTTTCCAACTTGCTCACCATTGTTTACTATATTTGGTAAGTACCCTGGTTTTCATACTTCTGTAACTTGGATTGATTTGAAATTTGCGCCACAAGATCCTCATGATCTAATTGCCCTGTTCACACTGGCACCTTGTGCTGACTTGCTATTTATAGTAACCGCTTGATTTCAGAACTTCTACAACTCCATTTAACTTGAAACTTGACTGACGTGATCCTCATGGGTTGACTGGCCTGTTCACACTGGTGTCTCGCGCTGACTTACTATTTATAGCCTGTTTTAGAAGTGACTTACTATAAATAGTAAGTGCTCAAATTGCCTTCAAATTTTACCAGTGGATTCCTTGAAAGATACTGATCGCAATGGGATAAATTAGTTTTCGGAGATTCTGGCGTTTTACCCCTCATTTTGAGTCCCGAAGCTGGAAACCGTAATCTGACTTGCATGTTGCTCAAATGATTTTCGTTTGACCCCGTTTATGTTGCATGTTGCTTTGTTCTCGATACTAAAGTGTTGGGGAGCTGCTGGAGTGATCCTGCTAAAAATAGTAAGTGTCTGAAAAAGTGATCAATCAGCTACCGGATCAGTTTGCATGTCACACTGCCCGAGAGATCTCACAAAACCCAAAAAAACCCAGTAAACTGAACCGCATGCGGGCACTGACTGAAAATAGTAAGTTCCTGAAAAATGATCATTTTTACTCACATGTTACATCATCGCGTAGCTCTCGAAAAACCCATAAAGAATATCCTGACATGCACTGAGAAATCCTACATGCAAACCCTAAAAATAGCCTCTAAAGCCAGAATTGGGGAAAGTCAGCATCTCGGTTTGCATGTTATCTCATCACGAAGGTTTTGAAAAACCCAGAAATATTCTCCAGACATGCATCGAAAAACCCTGCATGCAAACCCTAGAAATGGCTCTTGAAGCCTGGAATGCTAAAAATAGCAAGTTGTCTGTTTGCGCTCAAAATTTGCAGGCAGGTAGCTTAGGGTGTTCAGAATGCGGTGTAGCAGTCAGAATTTCAACTGTGCTGAGAAAATGCCCTAAATCAAATACTTACTAAAAATAGTAAGTTGTCGGAACTTGGTGAAAATTCAGTGGAAACTTGTTTGTAGCCCTGTTGTACCCAAACCAAATTTTTTTTGCTTCATCAAGGCATTTTGCATAAAATAATCATAACCTTGCTAAAATGATGTAAAATACAGTTTTTGGGCAATATCAAGCATGGAGTTTTGTTAATGTTTTGTCAATCAAAGGCGGTTTCATTGATCAGAACCTGAATAAGACTCAGAACAAAGTGGTGGAGAAACATTTCACGACAACACTAATACTTTTAATAGTCATTTCAGTGGCCAAAACGATGATTTCAATTGTCAATTTTTGAAGATTTCTCAAGGGAAAGTAGAATTGCGCCCCTTTGGCCCAGGGGCGCCCTTCTTTTTGAAGGCCCAAATTTTGTGATAAATGCTCAAGCATACAGTCAATCTCTTCAGAATTAGTCTGCCTATCTGATGAGCTATCCAGCGAGGCTTTCCGAGACTCGTAACTCCGGTTTCTGGCAACAGAAGTTGAAGATTCCAAAGTTCCAGTTTGCAGAAGCTTGTCTTTTTCCAGCTTTTGCGCCCCTGTAGCTCAAGGGCGCATTTCTTAATGGAAGTTTAGATCTTGGTATTCCTGATGGATGATGCATTTGATCTCTTCACGATCAGTCTGCTTGTCCGACAAACTACCAAATGCAGTGATCCGAGGTCCGAAGCTCCGGCAGTCGACGTCAGAAGATGAGTTTATAAAGAGACTTCACATCACAGAGCTTCTTCAAATGGTGTAATTGCGTTTCCAGTGTGCCTGTAGCTCAGGGGCGCCCTTCAAAATGACATCTGAGATGGCAAAGTTTGTTGACAAGGTCTTCCTGACATCAATACTACTCTAGTCCAGCTTCGCGATGCACCAAGTTGCCTGTTAATCCGATATTTTGAGAGATCGTGACAGACATTCTACCAGGCACGTAATTTCACAGGCGGACTGGCATATAAATTTCATTGTATTTTTGTAGGCCAGGGGCGCCTAGCCTTTAGGCCTGTCAGATGAAGTTGTTCGCGTTCGAAGTCTTCACGGGATTTGAGCATAATTACTCCATCTATCCAACGAACCCAGCCGTCAACCTTCGGGATTTGGAAAATGCTCGTACGTGCGAGGTCTTTGAGGAAATACTGTAAAACGAAGACAGCTCAAAAAATAGCCAAGTCTAGTCGTCTATTCCCTCTTGGGAAAGGCACCCTTCTATTTGAGGTCTTAGAAGCAGTTTTCTTGCTTCGTCGCCTCTAGAGACGTCTCTCGTATGTCCTTCTGGCTACACAATGAGACAGACGATGCTTGAATCGGGTCATCCCAGCTCCAGATATCAAAGGTCAAAGTAGGGCATCTGGTTGAGAGTTGTTTCGTCAAGATGGTGTTCGTGCCTTCTTAAGTCAGGGGCGCTTTTACTTTTGAAGCCCTTAATGCACTTTTCAGATGCCTTATGTATATTCGTTGGATGCGGAATACCTCTAGTCATGCAGTGTGCGTGGTTGCCTATCAGCAGGGTTCACCGTTCATCGTCGGCAATCGTTTGAAGCGTCAGATGGCAGTTTGGGGAAATGGTTCAAGTCTGGTTCCTGAAAATCAATTTAATCAAGGGTGCCTAATTCTTTGAGGTGTTAAATGATGGATTTTACAGTGACGACTCCCAACAGACATTCCTTCCTTGCTCTGCAGGCTTCGCAATGAATACACCAGCTTAGTCTCAGCGTCATCCGGTCACCCAAAAATCGGCGTCAAAGATGGCCAGTTGTAACTTTGTACTCAGCTACAAAGTAGGAAGTTAATAAAAAATGCAGTATCTTGAGCAAATGGACGCCTATGAGGCCAAGTAATGACTTTTCGGGATCAGTGAAGTTAGCCAGTGAAACCTAAAGCTTCATTCGTTTTGTCAACTGATGTTAAATAATAATATTTAATATTTATTTTTGCATTAAAATGGCGAATTTCTAAAATTGGCGCCTTTTGCAAATTGCATAATGAATATTTTATTATTTAAATTTCGGACTTCAAGATAGTGTCAGTGCAACTGGAGGGGGTCCAATCAGAGGACTTCTATTTTAGTTACTGTTTTAAATCTTGTAGTGAACAAGATGGTGCAAATTTTCTCTTTATTTAAGCATGGCGCCATCATTGTTCATTCTCACAGTTCCAAGAGAAATTCGCAATTCTTCAAAGCAAAGGCGATTTTACAAGTAAAGGCGAATTTTCAAAGCAAAAGCGAATTCATCATCAACAATCAAGGTCAATTTCATTAATTCATTCTTTTTTGCAGGTTAAAGTTCATATTCATCAACAAATTTGAAGAACAGGGGCAATTTTCACAGAAGAAAGAGCTTATAAAAAACGTCTTTTTCTTCCTTGATTCTCAAAATTCTCTCAAAATCCAATTCGCATGTTCCTGAAATTGGCGAATTTGACAAGTCTGAACATCTGGATCATTCCTATATAACTTCCTCGAATTAAATTCATGCGTTTGATTTTTCAGGAATTTTTAACTTCAGAACATTCGTTCTCGAGTTACTAATTTTCTCAACTGAAAACTCTTTGCATGGTCGAGTAGAGGTTAAATTTTCGCATTTCTGACGTTCTGGGTTGTCTTACAATCTTTTTCTGGACAAAACCCATATCTCAGATTTTTCGTCAAAAATAACTCTTCAAAAGGCTATTTTTAGCCTCCGCAGGCTATTTTTAGCTTTCCAGAAATCTTGTCAGAACATAGTCGAATTCACAGTCAACAGGCGAGTTTTTCATAATGCAGTACACTCAGCTCGAATACAGGACCAAATCAGTCCTTACTCACGACTTCATCGGGACAGTTGAGACGAATCTTCACAAGGTGCTGCCAGAGGCAGTCTTGGATCCAGTTAAGATCAGAAGTTCGATTATTCAGAACATTCAGCAGTCCGGTTTATTGGAGGCCGCTTCCATACCTATCTCCGTTCATTGTATTGAGTTTGTAATGTCTTGTATTAAGCATTACAACTCTACTACTCGTGAGATAGTGTCAGTAGATGGACGAGTTATTTGCAGTCTCAAGCCTTTGGATGTTGAAAGAACTTTTGGTATACCTCAGCACTCGAACAGTCTAGTTATTTCTATGGAGCAGTGCAACCATGCATTCAATGCTAATGTGGACAAGTGCCAGAATAAAATGGCAGAAAGATGGTTAAAGCAAGCGAAGAACAGATTGCCAAACAATGTGGGTCGTGGTGAGTACAAGGATGAGTACTCGATTCTAATTACACTCTTGAATCATGTCTCAGGTCAATCACATGCTAATGTTTTCCAGCCTTGGATGTATTACATTATTGGTCGCATCATATCTGGGCAGGAGCATTATGACTGGGCATCCTTCATCAGCGATGTTATCCACAAGCAGATCACCGGTTTCTTAGTTGCTCATGAGTTTCACATGTGTTCTTATCTCGTGTACTTGATTGCTTATCAGGGTCAGTTCTGAGGATTAAACACCGTGGGCATTCTCAGTGTTCAGAAAGTCTATCAGTATTATGATTAGCTTGAGTTCACTAAGGCTAAACGTCATTTCAAGCGTGTTCACGAGGCTTTCCTGACTTATACAGTGAGAAACTTGGACTGAGATTTGCATATTCGTATCTCGGCAGTTGCTAGAGCAGCGATGGATGGTTGGGCGGATTGGTTTATTCAGTTCCCGACATACACCTACATCTGAGTATATGGATTTATAGGAAATCCAGCTATGCTTCCACGTTATCCTTCGGATAAGACAGTCTTTATGGAGTTCCTGAGGCAGTTGCGTGACGTTCATCGTCTTTTACGCCGCAAGCATAGACCAGCTACCAACTTTCTTTTTCAGTTTGGAATGTATTGGTGCAAGACGGCAGTGGATGCCAAAGTTGCAGGACAGGACCTCGAGAAATATCATCTCAAGTATCTTGTTGAGGCTCGTGCCTATGATCTTTCAGGTCATTACACAACTCGCCTTGCTGGACGCGCATATCATGAGCCTTCTATGGAGGATTATTGGGCAAATTGCGCGAACGACTTTGAGGTTCGCAGACGTAGCTATGGCCGCTTCTCTCTCTCACAGATTTCTGTTTTCTTATCAGAAAATGTGGGAGGTTTATCAGATGATGAGGGAGAAGTTCTTCCTCAGTTCTTCAGAGAGCAGGTTGACACACAGCCACTACCAGCAGTTGATTGGTACGCCAAGAAGTATGCAATAGTAAAAGAGAGGTCAAGTAGAGTTATTCAAAACAGTAGACTTTACCTCGACAGCAAGAGGACCAGGAAGGTAAGTGTGCCTAGAGCAGAGCCACCAGTAGTGGTGAATCCTTCACTACCTTCCTCGTCAAAACCCAAACAGAAGAAAAGGAGTAACCCTTCTAAGAAAGGTCAAGCGCCAAACAATTCAAAAGGTAAGGCGCTTGCCACTAATACACATACGGAGCCGGACAGATAGCCTATCACAGAGCCAGTTAAGATGCCAGTTCAGAGTCCGCCAGTACCTGAGGTTCAACCTCAAGTTCCTACACCAGTTCCGGAATAGTCACCAGTCCCAATTCATATTGAATTGGATTTAGACTCCCCATCTCACAGTAGCGCATCTACATATTCACTCTCATCACAGCCTCCTATTGTTAGTACAGACCCTTCCAGTAGCATTAGTCAAGATCAGTCTTGGATTGAGTCTCAATTGGGAAGGAAGAGGAGGCAGCCATCCTATGTCCTTAATCATTCAGATTTTGATCAGGTTTACCAGGATGTTGCAGACAAGAGGATCAAGAACATGGTCCACGTAGAGAGGAATACTGATATGGAGATCGTCGTCGAGACTGCTATACCTCCACAGGGGAAGAGCTTGGATGAGTTGGAATCTCAAGACTTTGAGGTTATCACAGTCAACCTTGGTCGTATGTAATGTCCCCATTTTGGCCATTATCTCTTCATTTGGTTTTAGCCTATTTCCAGAAATCCGTAGGCTTGTCTGAGGTAAAATCAGGGTTTCCTTCTTCAGAGGTTCTATGGCATTTCAGGGAGTTTACTATTTATAGTAAATTCTAATTTTGGCAGTATGCAGTTTTCAGTCTTCAGGTCTTCATTTTCAATTGGAGCAATTAAATGAGTTCAAGTTTTGGCTTCTGAAAACTTTATATTGGTGAATTTCATAAATAAAGGCATTAATGTTATAATTTGCAGTTGACCCCTTGGCCTAGGGAAATAACTTTATGTTGTTCTTAAAAGGTGGACTTGAAGGGGGACGCCTTCATAAGAATTAAATATTAATAAAGTCTTTAATGCCTTGAGGAAAAGTGGACGCCATTTTAATAAGGAGTTAATATTTTTTAAAAGTTTAATGTTGCTTGAAGTGGGACTCCATCTTGAGTAATTAAAAGATATTTGGAAATTTGAAGAGTCCTTTGTGTCTTTTGGTGTGCCTTGGAAGGAATTCGAAGAGACATCTCCTTTTCTATAAAAGAGAAGCCTAGCTCCAACATTTGGTATCCAATATTTTTATGCTAATGTTATGCTGTCAAAATGACAACTTGTTTAATACTTCGAGGGATGCTTACCTCCTAGTTCCAATCCAATTTCGTGTTTGAAATACAACACCTAGTTGGTCATTTGCTGCTTCTCAAATCAGACTAGCAGATTGAGCTCAATAGTTGAAGATTTTGATGAAATTTCCAGTTTTGAAGTTGCTGATACAGTTACAGCTGAAGGTGGTTTTTGCATACAGCTTTTGGAGTGAATTTAATTTGCTTGCGGGTACTTTTCCAATCCATTCCTACACCCAAGGCGACCATCTTTGGAGAGTTTCAGATTTTAGTTTTGAGTTTATGATTTTTACTTGTCAAAATCACCCTTGCTCAAGGCCATACCATTCTGGAACATTGGGAATTGTGCTAAGAAAATAATACTCATCATTTGCTGCTGTTTATTCATCATGGAATGGGCACCTATCTTCTAGGAGATCATTGCAACTGATTTCACGTCATTTGGAGGTAATTTGACCAAGTTATGAGCATTTTATGGTGTTTACAGTTTGCTGATCAGAATTTCCAGAACTCAGATTTTTATATCGGATTGCATTAGTTTTTAGTTTGGCCTTTAATTTATCATTGGGAAGTCAAAGAACATTGATAGAATACATTCTTCTCTTCTTGGCTTTATTTCTTATCATTGTAATACTTGTATTTGTAGACTCTTGAATTGTAAGGTTGAGATTTAGTAGTACTAATCCAACCAATGTCATTGCTGCAAATTACTTGTTTAATTTCATATTAATTACCCCTGGATGGTTTACCGCCAGTGTGGAAGAACGAACATTTGATATATCTTTGTACCCACTCTCAAGTGGTGAATCCCCACTCTTAAATGGATGCCCGCCGCAGCGGATGAATTAGATAGATGTATCTTCATGGCTGGTTATCCGCCTATTTGCTTCAATTTCAATTAATAACTCCGTCATATGTTAGCACCTCGCCCTCAGTGGGATTTTGAGTGCACATTCTTGACATTGAGTTTGCTTCATTTCAAGTTATTGTTTTTAGTTTCTCCGCCATATGACAACACCTATCCTTCCTTGGGATTGAGTGTGCATTCTTGGCGTTGAGTTCTTTCAAGCTTGGATTTCAGTTTTAATGCTAGCGCTAATTCAATTGGCGAAGTGTTGGTTTATGTTGTGTAAATCTATCGAAAAAATTGGTTAGCATATTTCATCGTAGCACATGCCAGACTCAGGTTGACCTCCTACAAGTTGCTACAGACAGTGCCAGGGATAGAATGCTGAAAGACGGAGAGGATAAGGCAGCCCTCAAGGCTGAAATCAGACAGCTTCGTCAATACATTTCTAGCCTTGTACACAGGTCAGAGGTTATTGCCACACTCCCGCCGATGCTTGAGCCTCCAGCAGAACAAGGTCAACTTAATCATTTAGTTGCATATGGCAAGCGTTTGGATGAGTGGGAGGTGGAGTTCGTTGCTAGAGCCCGTTCTGTGCTCACAGAGTTATATCAGTTGCGGTACAATGCACGAGAACTCCGTCTACTTCTTCAGGATGAGGAGCAAGATATGGCAATTAACAGACCCCAAGATGAGATTATGATTGCTCACCTGAGTATGGCATATGAATCAGTCACAGATGCAGAAGATAGAGAGGCTATCTACTCTTGGAAAACACAGTTGGTTTTCAAGGCAAAGATAGAGGAGACTATGGCGTCAGAGTTGGCTGAGAGTAGAGAGCACGTTACTAGTGCACTCCGGTTTGTGAGGACCTTAGTATCTTGCTTACCATGTCAATATCAGATTGAGGGTGGTGCTTATGTTGAGCTTAACGATGTACAGTTAGAGCTCCAGGCGCTCACTCATACTATTTTCAGTGGGGAGACCATTGGTTGTAAGATTAATCAGCTTACAGTCATGTCAGCGTTGTTCGATGAAGCAACAAGGAGTAGGGGCGAACTTCAGTCCCAGATCATAGCTGGTGAGGACATGCTGCGCAGGCATAGCATTCTTCGATAGAGTATCAGAGCTCTAGATAGTGATGCAGTTAACAATCTCGTTGAGGGATTGGTTGCTCAAGATCACGATCAGTAGACTTCAGTTCCCACCTCTCAGAATAGACTTTATACACAGGAGTTAACTTGGCATTACCCTTTCAAGTTAACTCGCTGTTTCATCACATGCATATCTATTCTGAGATCAACTTTATTTACTTGGAGTTTTATTTAGAATTCCCGTTAACTGATAGTAGTGTTCCAGTTAACATGCTTTCAATAAGGACGTGCATGCTTGCACAATTGTCCATTTTTAGATTAGATGTTTCGGTTAACTGATGGTAGTTTTCCAGTTAACTGTATAGTTTGCTTTATTAGGGCTTAGCAATAAATCTTGCATGCATTGCAAGACTGTAGTTGACTCAAGGTGATTTTAAGGTTCCCTACACCTTTCGGTGTCTATAAATAAGAGCTTTTGCTCATTTGTAAATAACTTTTGCACAAGAGAGAAATATATGATGTGCCTACCTTGCCCTCAATATTGCTCGTTCTGTATTTGTTCATGCATTTTTACTATTATGATGAATTGTTATGCCACATAGGGTTTCATGCAATTATAATGGTGAATTCTTTCCTTAGATAAAATATGTTTTGTGTTTAATAAACTCGTCCAGATTGAGCTGATAGTTGTGCCACCTTGCCTTCAAGTTGAGAATCTGTACTTGGTTATCGTGTGTTGTGTGTGAATAATAAACTTATTCAAATTGAGCTGATAGATGTGCCACCTTGCCTTCAAGTTGAGAATCTGTATTCAGTTTATCGTATATTATTGTTTCCAATAAACTTGTTTAGATTGAGCTGATAGATGTGCCACCTTGCCTTCAATTTGAGAATCTATACTTGTTTATCGCCAGATAGTCATCCTTGCTCCATTTCCTCATGCTCTGTTTTTCTTGAGGAAACTGGTTAGATTTTAAGTAATTAAGCCTAGTTGTAGTTAGTAGTCTGCGAAACCAGAAAATACTCAGCTACAACGTATACAGTTTTCGAGAAAGCCTTGTGCCTCTACAGCTGAAACAAAAAGACAGGATTTAGTTTAGTATACTTTCCTTTTCAAAAGCATTTTTGTCAAGCACAACAAGGGAGCTTCCCCTCCTAATTTGAAGAGCACTCATTGTGTAGTGTGCATAGCTGTCCATACCAACTCTTACTCCAGAGGTGCTAGTTGTTACGCCAACAAGCCCCCTGACAGAATGTTAGTCTCAGATTTCAATAGCCAAACTCAATTTGACCTCAAACTTGCCCGAAGAAAGCAAACCCTAATTCTACAGACTTAGCCAAAATTTCAATTTAAGCTCAAAGATGGGCACATCCCTGGAGAGACAGACAGAGAAGAGAGAGACAGCGGGAAAAACCACAGCCAAAAGACGAGAATAGAGCAAAATTTATGGGGTCCCCATTTTGAATGGGGTGATGTGTGAAAAGGTCACAACACTAGCCAACCACTTTCTACAGTGCTTCTTCATGTGACCAAGTTTACCACAATAGTGACATGTGATAGTCTTCAAGTTCTTCAAAGTATCATCAAAATTTCCTTGACCTTTCTTCTAGCCTTTGTCCTTGTCCTTGGTTGTAAAGGCTTGTTCCACACTCGGTGAATCACCGTTGCTACCAAATACTTCCATCTATCTTTGTAATAACCCTAACCCCCTGGGACCAAGATTATGATGTTTACCCAAGTTTGACAATGTTATTTGCCAAACTAAACTAATGATCTGGTTTGAAAAACTTTATCCTTTGTATGTGCAAAGTGATTGAAATCTTCTATACTTTCATATGCAAGGCAACTCACAATTAATATCACCACTTCAATTACATTGCAAAACTTGCTCATACTGGATTCATTATGATAGCAATAATACAATTCTGAGAATTTTATATCAGAGAGAGATGACCATTCATTTAGAATTTCACACTTTCCTAATTGAACAAATATCCCAAATTTCTACTCTCAAATACTATCCATCATTACAACACTCTATTGATTGATTTCAGAATATAAACTAACCTGGAGATGGCGGAATGCCACATACCCTTTGGCTCACTTCAGATACCCAATATTAATGATGACCTAACAAATTCTCAATCGATACAAAGTTCTTCTGCAGGGGTTGATACAAATTACTTATGCAAGCAATAATACAAATTTCTTCAAACATTTCATCTTGAGAAATCAATGACATTCAAAGCCAGTGTGTTCAACATAAGAAGGCATAGACATACCTGTGACCATATGTTCATTGGCCCGTAGTTAACGATATGCAACAATGCCAAGCCTCAATATATTCAATGGTTTTCCCATTGCAAATAAATCCAAATAGACCTCTCCACGTCAACTCTAAACTCTGCCAAATAAATCCAAATATGCAGGAACATGTATTCTTCATTCACCGTTATCATCCCTCACAATGGTCGCGACTTCCATAGACTATGGTAATAGTTATAGATCAAGAATACACGACTATCTCAGTTAGCAAATAGGAAGCAAGTAAACAGACAAGACCCGATCCTGTTGATTTGCCAGGTATGCTAATAAAATGTCGCACAAATCTCCTTCGTATCACTCCTTGCAATGGCGGTTCACTACTGATATTTGACTAAAGATATTAACCATGATACTCCTTATAATGTTACTTTGTTTGTTTCAATGAAGATAATAAGCATTGCCAACTCATTCATCGTAAAGCCTAAATATAAATATATTCTTTGATAGCCATAATCGCCTCCCATGCAGATGAATATTGTCATGTCCCCGAATTGAAGGATTATTAAATTAATTATTTATTAAGTTATTCCAATAAAATATTATATCAAAAGGGATGACTTGGTATTTAATTAATTAAATAATAAAGTGACTTTAAGTGACTCAAAATAAATATTATATCTTAAAGTCACTTAAATAATGAAATAATATTATATTCTATAAGCTTCTGAAAAAGTGAAGGAGAAATCTATTTAAGAAGCTGTTGGCTAAGCATTTGAGCACACTTAGATTTTATTACTTCTTACATACCTATCAACCCTAGTTGGATAGTGGAGGGAAATACTTCAATCTTTCTCATTGAGATAATTGAAACCATTGGAGAACATTTTTGGAAAAGTTTGGTGAGTTATTTGAGGACTGTAATTTTGTTTCAGTCTGCAGACCAGCCATGGGAAGAAATGCATTTTCATTCATTGCTCTTCACTAAGGGGACAGAATTTTGTGGGCATTGAAGGTATCAATTCCTTTTGAGTTGGCAATCATTTCTATAACAATTTTGGAGGCCAATACTGCTGCATTTATTTATAGGAAAAAGTTGTTAGGAAAGGGCAGGGGCGGGTTTGCTAGAGGGGCGATTTCATCAAGGAAGCCAATATAAATTCAAGGAAAAATCAGAGGTTGTTGTCTTCTCATCTGATGTTCATTTCCAGCCTTAGAATCAGGTTCCTTTTGATGTTTACAAATATAGTTGCATTGTAAGTCTACATACTAAGTCTGAAAATTGTTGGCAGCCATTAGAGCCTTTGTATGTGCAAGTTTGTAATAAGAAATCAGTCACTGGCATACATGTTGCAAATAGATTTTGTAATCATTTTCCTATCAGCAATAGAGGAGTTTGGGATTGCTAAATGTTTGACATAATAACCTTCTTGTTGTAGGTGTTCTTTGCTTAGATGAGATGCATGCTAAATGTTTGATAAAATGTCATTGTTGTAGCATTCATTTCAGTCCAATAATTTGCATGGAAAATGTTTGCATTAATATCATTTTCCATTTCAATTTATATGGAATCACTAGTATGCATGCCAAGTGTTTGTAGAAATGCTTATTGGCTGTAGGTATCAGTTACATGCATTTTCAGTCATCTATCTTAATTGAAAAAGCCAAAAAGAATGTTACCTTGCATCCTCAATTAGTTTCAGACTTTGGTACATGTTCATTTGAGTTCATTGAATGCATATTATCATCTTCTACATCAAAAATATCAAAAAGAAACTACAATCAGCAAGCACAAAAGTTGCAAGACAACTATTTGACAATATTCCTTGAAGTTCATATCAGCAAAACAAGGTCAAATTCTCAAGGGATATTACAGTGGTATCAGAGCTATTGAACCTGCCAATCTGTTGGGTAGATTGGTTTTGGTATCAACTATTCATTTGCAAATCAGAAATTCAGTTGGGTTTCATGGCCACTTTTAGCAAGACAATAGAAGTTGGGATAGGAGCTTGGATTCAACAAAAGGATAACATGATGGAAAGAATGAAAGAATGGGAGAAAGGATTGGAAAATTTGGGAAATAGTCTTGAGCAGGAGGTCACTAATGTTCCTCAAGAGAAATTATGGGTTTCATCTTCTCTCCAGGAGGATAGCATGCCATCATCCGATGTTTCAGCTGAATGGGATGATGATGAGTACATGGAGCAGTCGGAGTCCTCTTGTATTTGGACATCTATTCAGGACAATGATTATTCTACAGATGGAATTGGTGCTGACCTAATTCCAGATCAGTGAGAGAACATACAGGACTTTGCGGAAAAAGAATATCAAGCACAATTAGAAGCTTCTCCTTATGGAATAGAAGCTAATCATAGTCTGCACAGTTTGAGGAACCAGCTAAAGGTGAATGAGGGTGAGATTGTAGCAGCTTTATCTCATCGTGACAGAATGCACAAGCTAACTGAAAATCACCTTTGAATGATTCAGTTGGAGAGAAGACCAAAAGGAGATGAAGCAAAGTCTTCTCATGATAGCTTGCAGGAAGTCAAAGAAGGCATGGGAACAATGAAGTCATGATAGCTTGCACCACCTTCTTAGCCTTGTTGGGATCTATTCAGATGCCTTGATGAGGAAAGAAGAGGAAGTTGATCAGCTCTCCCAAGAGTTTGAGGTCACTAGGGATTCTTTGGTGAGTACTCAATTGGCACTTCAGGATTCTGAGAGACATGTTGATGAGCTTTGCTTAGAATTGAGCTTGGCTAGATGCATGTCATGTACAGCAGAGACTCATTCATCTATGACAGCCAGGACATTGGTTGATGATAGTAGCATGAGCATTCACACTTAGGATACAAGTGCAGTGTCAGTTAGTGATGGAGGCATTACTCTCGTGAGAAGTTTGCTTGAGCTGCTAGTTGATAGTACTACTTTGAGGACATCTGCAGTTGAGGTGGATAGATGGAGTTGGGATTGTCACCTTGGTTTTAGGGGACGGAGTGATGATGAGTTTTATCATCCCTTGGCAATGGTGATACCTTTGGCCCTATCATGGACTTGATTAGCAAACTACAAGGTGCTGTCCTTATCCATACCAGCAGCTTGACAGGCGTTGGTATATGTTTCTATGCACCTACGTTGCGCATCGTCCACATCCACAGGAGACCTCTTGGTATAGAATGGATTGAGGAGGACATAGACACATCAGCTTTGGCTGTAGATGCAAGTTTCATGGGTAATTTGAGCGTTAGACTCTACATCGGCACTATAGAGATTGAGATTGGACAGCCTTATCAAGAGGAGATGATTCCTTCTAGGTCTTGCATGTTCGACTTGGAGAGTGATCCAGTTTTTCTCCAGGTAGTAGATGGAATTCATGATGATATCCTTCTCACTCCTGATAGTGAGTTAGGAGACTTGCAGTTGCTTTCCGAGAGAGGACTTGATGGCATTCCTGCACTGAGTTGTGAGTCTTCTTCTAATGATGGCAGTATTACATGGGATACTCTTGACTACTCAAGTATTCCATTGGCGCAGTCAAGAGAGGTTCACCTCGATTGCATCATGAGGTGTACTCATCAATTTGATTTCAGCCCACATACACAAGACTTGACTAAGTCATTGTTGGCACAGAGAGGTGGGTTGAATAAGGGATGTTCAGATTCACTCTGGTATGATATGTTTCCATCTTTTGGTGACGAGTCCACGTTTGGAAAGTCTACTACTTTGTTTTCTCCTGTTGATTGCTTCTTGATTAAGGACTTAGAGACTTGCTACATTTTGGTATTAGGGGGTATCAAAGTGGCACACTGGAAAGTGCTAGGTGTCGGCTTTCCAACGGCATGGATGTATCAGGTTCATCACCACAGTTATGGGATATCTGAGTTCACTGATTAGCAGTTGGTAGAGATCCCTGTGCACAATTTATATAGAGATGATTTTTAGATTTGGAATCTAGGGGTTGACTTGTTGGGCAATTGGTTTCATAGAGTGACATGGCTTGACAGTGACAGGAGCTTCAACTACATACAGGAGTTGTTGGTTGGAGTTTTTCTCAGGATCATTTGGGATCCAAGTGGTTGGTGGACAGGCACAGATGATTTGACATTTGGGGATCAAATGATGTGGCAGTTGAGTTGGATTGGCAGTTGTGGATTGCTTGAGGGCAAGCAATCTTTGGGAATGGAGGACTGTCATGTCCCCGAATTGGAGGATTATTAAATTAATTATTTATTAAGTTATTCCAATAAAATATTATATCAAAAGGGATGACTTGGTATTTAATTAATTTAATAATAAAGTGACTTAAGTGACTCAAAATCAATATTATATCATAAAGTCACCTAAATAATGAAATAATATTATATTCTAGAAGCTTTTGGAAAAATGAAGGAGAAATCTATTTAAGAAGCTATTGGCTAAGCATTTGAGCATACTTAGATTTTATTATTTCTTACATACCTGCGTGGTAGAAAGAGAGCTTGAATGCTTTCATTGCCTGAGGGTTTGAAGACTAGGTGTCAATTTCAATTGTGAAATATCAACCCTAGTTGGATAGTGGAGGGAGATACTTCAGTCTTTCTCATTGAGATAATTGCAACCATTGGAGAACATTTTTGGAGAAGTTTGGTGAGTTATTTGAGGTCTATAATTTTGTTTCAGTTTGCAGACCAGCCATGGGAGGAAATGCATTTTCATTCATTGCTCTTCACTAAGGGGACAAAATTTTGTAGGCATTGAAGCAATCAATTCCTTTCTAGTTGGCAATCATTTCTATAACAATTTTGGAGGCCAATACTGCTGCATTTCTTTATACGAAAAATTGTTAGGCAAGGGCAGGGGCGGCTTTGCTAGAGAGGGGCGATTTCATCAAGGAAGCGACAATAAATTCAAGGAAAAATCAGAGGTTGCTCTCTTCTCATTTTCTGTTCATTTCCAGCCTTAGAATCAAGTTCCTTTTGATGTTTACACATATAGTTGCATTGTAAGTCTACATACTAAGTCTAAAAATTGTTGGCAGACATTAGAGACTTTGTATGAGCAAGTTTGTAATAAGAAATCAGTCACTGGCATACATGTTGCAAATAGATTTTGTAATCAATTTCCTATCAGCAATAGAGGAGTTTGGGATTGCAAAATGTTTGACATAATAACCTTCTTGCTGTAGGTGTTCTTTGCTTAGATGGGATGCATGCTAAATGTTTGATAAAATGTCATTGTTGTAGCATTCATTTCAGTCCAATAGTTTGCATGGAAAATGTTTGCATTAATGTCATTTTCCATTTCAATTTATATGGAATCACTAGTATGCATACCAAGTGTTTGTAGAAATGCTTATTGGCTGTAGGTATCAGTTACATGCATTTTCAGACATCTATTTTAATTGAAAAAGCAACAAAGAATCCCACCTTGCATCCTCAATTAGTTTCAGACTTTGGTACATGTTCATTTGAGTTCATTGAATGCATATTATCATCTTCTACATCAAAAATATCAAAAAGAAACTACAATCAGCAAGCACAGAAGTTGCAAGACAATTGTTTGACAATATTCCTTGAAGTTCATATCAGCAAAACAAGGTCAAATTCTCAAGGGATATTACAAATATAATCGATGCCAAAGATAATTGAAAGATATTGAGGGAGAGATATAAACCCATATACTCTAGCAGTCTTGTATATGCACGAAAATACTACTTCAATCAACAACACATTGCACTGTCTTGACAACCGCAGATATCATAGGCTTTGTACTAAATATAATACCCAACACAAAAGCGGCAGCATCATTGAATATGAACACCGGTATGCAAATGCCGATATCGGGGCATTTGAAAGCTCTTGCAGCAATGTTATTTTTATGATCAGTGATCTTTATAATCCCGGGCTACCAATGCCATTGTACTCCGATCTTCCTCTCGTCGCTTCTTCCGAAGAACGAGTCCTTCCAACCAAAGGTTTGAACATAAACCTGCAGGTTTGAATCTACAACACATCCACATTCAATACCTCTTCATATAATCATTCCACCTTGGTGAACAATGTAAAATGAGATTTATTAAAATGATCCCGTTTGGGTTTTCGTCCAGACATGATCTTCAAAATCTAAGAGGTTTCATTCTCAGAGGCCTGATTGCAAAAGTTTCAACTCCATACAATCTCCCATGATAAAAACCAATTCCCCGAGCAATTCTTAATTCACCAACTTTCAGTTTCGTAAACTGAATTATTATTAAGGCTATATTAAGAATATCATTTATTCTTGTAATTAATTAATTAATTAATAAGTGTTAAGAGCAAAATAAAGGCTTATTTAAATATTTAGTTCATTATTTCTCCAAAGTCCTTTGGCCTTAGAAGAATGGAAACATCACAATGTACTAAAAAGTGGGGACATCACAGTCTTTCTACAAGACTTTGTTGCACAAATCATCAAACTTCAGGTCTACATTGGTGGATGTGATATTGAGTGTTTAGATGAAATGATCATATGATTGTGGTAAGCTTTTCAGCGTTATAACCACCATATATTTTTCTTCCATCTTGCGACTTATGGAAAAAAATTAATCACAAATATCTTTGATCTTCATCAAATGATCTTGCAAGGACATTTTCTTGTCCATCGTGATCGAGAACAACATATTCTTCAGGAAGAAGGCCTTGCCTTTGTTGGCGTAACAACTAACACCTCTAGAGTAAAAGTTGTTATGAACAGCCTATGTACACTACATAATGAGTGCTCTTCAAATTAGGAGGGGAAGCTCCCTCGTTGTGCTTTGACAAAAATACTTGCAAAGGGAAATAAGCTGAACTATGTCCTGTCTTTTTGTTTCAGCTGTAGAGGCACAAGGCTTTCTTGAAAGAACTTATACGTTGCAGCTGAGTATTTTCTGGTTTTGCAGATCCACTATGTAATGTCCCCTTCTCAAACCTGATCGATCATGTGAGCGTTGGCCTTTTTCTGGAAACCCGAAGGCTAGTCGGAAGGTAAAATTAGGGTTTCCTATTTTTGAGGAGGTCAGTGCTCAGAGATGGTGGATTCAATGGCGGATTCTTTCTGGGTTTTCAGAGAGCTTCGCAGTGGTATGTTCATCTCGGCATTCGGAGCACTTTCTGGAATTTACTATTTTTAGTAAATTCTATTTTTAGTAGCTTTCCAGTTGAGTTCAGCTCGGTTGACTTCCTGCTTCAATTTGGTCAGATATTTTGCTCAGTATTGGCTTCAAGGCACATTCAGAAGGATAAGTTAAGTCATTTAATTAAAAAAGTCACGTTTTAATTATTATATTTTAACGTTGACCCTTGGCCTAGATTTAATGACTTAATGATTGTTTTTTAAAAGTGGTCTTTGAGGGTGGCGCCCTCATTAAAAGATTATTTTAATTATTCCCAAAGTCAAAGCAAGGTTATGAAGGGCGCATTTATCAAAGTATGATATTTATTTAAAATATCAAATCTTAAGCCTTGAAGGAAAAGTATGCCCATCCTTGAGGAGATTGGGGTTTGACCTAAAAGTGGATTTTAGGGTTTTGAGAAGTCAACTGGAGAATTATAAAAAGGAGTCTTGGAGCATCATTTCACATCTTTGGTCGACTATACTGTTATGCTGCCGGATTGGCTCTGGAATCTGCTTCGAGGAATGAAGGCCTCCTAGCTTGGGCATCGCTTCGTGTTTGCAAGACAACATCTAGTGGTGATTCAGTAATTGTGAGTTGCATTTAGTTTGTGTTTGTTCTCAGCTCATTGCATTGTTAAATCTGTTTTAGCATATTAGTGTTTTCAGCATTTTAGCATCATTTAATACAGCAGATCCATGTTTTTCATTGTAAGTCAAAAAATACAAAAAAAGTGTTCTGGGTATTGCATATATCTCACTGTCTAGGGAAGGCGATTCATTAGTTAAGATTTCAGAATTTTTAATTAAGAATTGAATTTTTAAAAGGAGGTCGAACCTTTCAGCCTAGCCGTACCTCTTGAATCTGCTTTGGAATTCGTGCAAATTAAATCAGCAGCTTTTGGGTCAGTCTCAGGGTCTTGTGTTGGTCGCCTAAGTCATTGAAGTATATTGCATTTTATTTCGAGTCAATAGGAAGTCATATGTGAAAGATATGAGCATTTGAGGAGTTCTGGAGACTGCTGTTTATTCATTTAATGAGCAGATTTATAATAGAAATCAGAAAACAGTGTTTTGATCCTTGAAGGCCTTTTGGTTTTGGTATTCATATCTAAGATAAAAGTGATTCTCAATGATGTAATGCTGATCCTTTAATTTCATAAGATATTGGCAGGCGAATACTTCTTGTTTTGTAAACTGACAGTAGTACTGGCAGTCATTCTTTCTTGTTCAAATTTGGTTGTAACTCTCAATTTCAATTAAGTTATTGTAATAGTTATAGCTCCGCCCTATGGTAGCTACTTTCCCATTCTGGGTCAGCAAGCACATTCTGGGTGTCGAGTATTTCCAGTTTCAGCATTTATTTCAAGCATTTAATTCTGTAATCACTCCGTCATATGGTCGCCCCTCACTCCGCCTTGGATTGGGTAGCACATACTTGACGTTGAGTTCCTTTCTGTATTCAGAGTAGAAGATCCTCTGACCAATGCTCGCCATCATCGGCGCCATTCTGGTTAGAGTTGCTTTCTTGCACGTTTTGGTTTATTCTCTAACCTTAACGGGTGCGCTGCTTTGTAATTTGTAAATTGAAAAACGAAAAAATTTGGCTCGGAATATTTCAGTGGTATCAGAGCCACGCATCCTGCCATCCTGTGAAATCAGCCTTCTATGAGTGACAGAGAACAGAGGTACTTGGCAAGAGTATACAAGAGGGATACAGTTCAGACACAGTTGTATCAAGCTCCAGAAGGCCAGACAGCATCAGAAGTTTTGAGGGCTAATTGGGAGCCTTCACAGGAAACAGAAATGGGGGATAATGAAAGAAATGAAAGAAGTTCAGGCAACAGAGGTGACAGTGGGAAGGGTATAGACAATTCGGCCAATCTAGGTCAAGGGCTTGATAAGAAGATGGATGCTTTGTTGGATATGTTCTCTCTCATGTTAGGGAGATTGGGTCCAAATACTCCACAAAACAATACAGTGCATGCTGGTGAGCATAGTGCTACCAACCAGCACAATAGTCATGTTGCCCAACCTTCAGTTAGCCGCACCTACATTTCTGCTAGACCACTCAAACCCACGTTTTTGGCACCAGCAAACCCACATCCTGATCCCGAAGAAAATGCTTCATCTTTGGAGAGGCTAAGGATAGGCCGTACGGAATATGACACCCTTCCTGATGAAGTCAAGCTTGACATGTCCTTCAATGATTACATGGAGTATAGAAGGAAGGATAGAGGCCAAGGGAGAAATTATGACCAAAGAAGAACTCCAGCACAAGGAGACTTGTATCAAGCTATCAACAAGGTTACGCTTCCCCATTTTGATGGAAGTGATAATAATTCTACTCGAGCTTGGATACAGAAGCTAGACAACTATTTGGCTCTTAGGCCAATGGCTGAAGAAGAAGCGATTAAATTCGCTACGCTACACCTAGATGGGGTGGCGCATGAGTGGTGGTACCATGGCCTAGTCACCTTAGGTCATGGCTCTATCACTAGCTACGATGAGTTCACCAATAGACTCATTGAGAGGTTCGAGAAGAAGGACCCAGAAGTGCATTTTAGGGAGTTGGCACAGTTGAGGCAGTATGGCACTGTTGATGCCTACATAGCTGAGTTTCAAAGACTTTCAGTTATGGTCACTGGAATCACGGAGAGAAGATTAGTGATCCTATTCAGCGAAGGATTAATGGAGCCACTCAAGGGTTGGATCAAAGCTTTTGATCCACCGTCCTTACAAGAAGCAATGAAGAAAGCTAGAAACATGGAGTGGGCTGCTCCCAAAGCAAAGTTCCATTCCAAACCAGCATTTCACAAGGGGGATAGAGGGAAAAAGTTTCATCAAAAGCCTCACCATAAGGAGTTTAAACCGCAGAAACCTCATGGCACAAGATTGGATCCAGAGACTATCAATGAACTCCGAA
>VDFB02326646.1:0-32014 GCA_007258455.2 Sequoia sempervirens
TGGTCAAAACATTCACATTAGAGCTTAAACATTCAAATTATGGTGTCTTGTGAAGGTGTTGTGAAGTGTTGTAAAACATTTCTACACTTTTCTAGACTCTATTTATTACAATCCACTAAAAATAACCTTTTTATCATTTATTAAGTCCTATTTTGAAGTGTTGTAAAGTCTAGTAACAAGATTTCACGCTTTTCTAGGCTTAATTTCACTAGTTCAACCCTTTCTCATGTCTAAATGACCCCTTAATACACTTTCTGACCATTTTCAAGTGTGTTGTTAAGGATATTCCTGTTGGACAACATTTAATGTCCCAAAATTCCCGACACCCACTTAATTTGCTTAAGTGGGAATAAGTCGCCAATAGGGGCGACTTAGTCCTTTTTAGCACAAAACTCAAAATTATTTTAAATTTATAGCAGGATTTTGTCCTCTAACCCTTGAGGTCGACCTGTGATGTGTTACTTTCAAGAAATTTTAGTAAAATCAAGTATAAATAAGGGTTTCTCACCTCATTTTACATCTCCTACAATCATCTATCTCCAAATCACATACAATCTCTTGTACTCATTAAGCATTCAAGCAAATCAAGCATTATCAAGTCAAGCTATTGGAGTTCTTCATTGCACATATTTAGATTTGAGCATCAATAGTGTGGTAAATTTATGACATTTGCATTTTCATGTTATCTATATATCACTCTCTTTTCATCTCATTTCATTGTTTAGGGTTTGATTACCAAAGTGGGATTTGACCAATGCAAACCCCTATTCTCTAACCTTCAACCATTTTTCCCCTTTTGCATGTGACTTTTGTATGCAGATTTGTCAAAAAATAGGTGTTGAAAAGTGATCAAAAAGTGCATAAATTCAATCAATTCAACATCACTTTATTTCAATCTTAGAGAGACTTTTGACCCCATTTTCTGTAGAATCAAGTACAAACACCAGTCCGAAAAGGAAGTGCAGACCTGAGACTACAAGATTCTGTCCCAAATTTCCTGAAATCTGCAGGAGGACTAAGTTGCCACCAGAGGTGAATTAGTCTCGCTTTTGGGCCTAAAAATTGATTTTGACATTTTTGGACTCCCATTCCAACAAAGTTTCCTGAAACTAGGACTAAGTCGCCCAGACTGGCCTAAGTGTCCCGGTCAACATTCCAGTCAATTTTTCAAGATTCCAAAATCCTCCAACATCAATATTTTGATTCCAGGTGCATCTCTTTCATTATGTTATATTATTTCGGCACTTAGTTACATTCTTAGGCATTTCTACATATCACATTGTGTTTTTCAACACTTCACATTTTCATAGTTTTGCATCATTAGATCACTTCGATTTCAAATAAGTGCAGTAGGACATCTTAATTAGGCATAATACATCTCATTAACATAGAATTTGAGTGTAAAACCTTGCATTTTGGTCCCCCATCCAATCCCCTTTCTCCTTTTAGGTGAAAAACCCTAGGAGGAGCAAAGTATTGTGAGGGGTCAAACCAAAATCACCGTTTACATTTTGGTGAACCTGCATCTTTTGAACATTATTCCTTTCTAATTTTAGAGTGCATCCTAGGTTTCTCTTGCATTGCATCTTGCATTGGTTAAAGTGCATCGTAGATTTTTCAATTGCATTAGTGAAAAAGTTAATATTAGCTTACACTCTTTCATCCTTCTTGCATTACAAAACACAAAAATTCTACATTTACATATCTTAGTTCCATTTGTGCATCTGAAAGACATAGAATTGCATTTAAAAATTCTAAAAAAACACAAAAAAATCATCAATGGGACTAAATCCCACCTTGGGTGACTTAGTCCTTTTGCATATTTTGCATTGCATTTTCTAGTAATTTTTTGGGTATTCTCTATAATTTTGTTTTCTATTACTATACTTTGTCAAAATTTTCAGATTTGTTGTTACTTTCATTTAATTTCTCTTGCATAATGGCCTTTTCATTTAATAATTTTTGGAATTCCTTGAAATCCTTAGTAGAAATGTCCAATTATGCCTTTGGTTGTGGTCCTAATGATCTTGAGCCTATTCATGCTCCTCCAACTCCTCATGATTGTCCTCCTCATGATGTATACATCATTGGAGAAGATGAAGATATCATGAATAAGTTCTTCAATGAATGCCTTAATAACCTTGAAGCCAATGCAACCTTTTACCCATCCATGAGGTCACGAACTCTCCCTACTATTGCACCCCCTGATACATTTGGTTATCTTCACCCTAAAATAACTGAAGGACCTAAGTTCCCTCCATCAAGTGGACCTAGTTCCTCTCAACAAGCACCTCCACAACCATTTTATGACAAAAAAGTTACAAACACTCCCATCAACCTTGAAGAAACCTATGGCAAGGGCTTTACTATATTAAGTAAATAAGGTTTTGATACAACAACTGAACATAACATTCATCAACTCTTTGAAAAAAAACCATAAGAAGAAAACACAATAGGATTAGGATATCAAGATCTTCCTCATGACAACAAGCCTCCTTTTGAATATTGGAGACTTTGAGATGATGACCTACAGTGATCTTTGATTCTCCTCCTGACTTGAACATTTTCCTTCCACGTGAACAACCATTACCCACTTTTAATGAGAAGGATGCTAGGATCCCCACGGGTCCTCTTCCTACTTCCATTCACGAAAAAGGAGAGTCTAGCAAATGAAAATGACGTTACAAATTAAAAAAACTTAAGTTTCCTACACATCCTCCACCTGAATGTGAAAGGAGACTTTCACTGCTTTTAAATAAAGGTCTTATACTCTTACCACCTATGAATAGGTTGGTCATTCATCCTAAATATTCTAATATACCATTTTGAAAATATCATCATGTTCTTGGACACTGCATTGAAGAATGTCAAACATTGGATGACATATTGAACAAGTATTACTTCATTGATACTAAATGCTTTCCCATTATCCCTTAAGAACTAAACTCCTTTTATCATGTCATAGTTGTAGAATTCCCTATTCTTACTATTAAATTATTCATCCCATCACCTTTCTTGGCTTATTTTGGCCTTACATTTCATGATGGCAAGAAATTGTTAGCCTTATCCTTTGTCTCTTAACTGTGTTATTTACCTTTTGCTTATACTAATCAAGCTTGAGAAGCCAATGCCTCAATTAATGGTTGACTTACATTTTCCTTACTAGCTCCCTTTACATTTCCATTTGTTTCATGTGTGTATTGTGTTCCCCCGTATCATGTGTTTAATGTTCCTTCTCTTTGTACACTTCTTCTATTTGTCCCTATATTCTCCTATCTATCGTAATTTGTCCTTTTTCACTTTTTGTTTTTCGTTTTCCTTTTGGGGATGATGCAAAGTGTAGATGCCCTATGTCTCTTACATGTTGACCCAAAAGGTCTCTTTTCTTTTTTCCATTTTGTTTTGTGTTTTCCTTTTGGGGATGACGCAAAGTGTTGAGACGCCCTATGTCTCTTCCATGTTGACCCAAAAGGTCCTTTTTTTCTTGTGTTTTCCTTTTGGGGATGATGCAAGGTATTGAGACTGCAATGTCTCCTTCATGTTGACCCAAAATATTTTACCTTTTCATTTTCTTTTTGCTTGTGTTTTCCTTTTGGGGACAATGCACAGCATTGAGACCACAATGTGTCTTCCATGTTGACCCAAAATAGACTTTGTTTTTCCTTTTATTTTTTCTCTCTTTGTGTCATTCTTCCAGTTCTATGTACTTTGGGGAATGATGATAGTTCTGAGCTCTTTCATACAAACATTGCAGCAACGAACATACTGACCCCAAATCCATAGATCCCTTATGTGTTTGGTGTGTTTCTCTCTGGGGGCAACCTCCTTTCTTTCATTTTATTTTTTGTGTACATGATGCAACCTAACTTCAAAACATATGACTTGGCATAGGGCCTTTCCAAGTTGGCTCTCATGCCTTGTTTTCCTTTTGCATTCTTCCCTCTACTACTTTAAAGTAATTGCTCACAGAACAATGTGTAGCAATTCCTTTAAAGTGGGGGGCATACATTGGCATCATTTAATTTACATTCTTGCATTCTAATTGTAGCCTTATCACTTTATACGATGCATTTGTCACTTTTTGGATGACATTGTGTGTGATGTCCTTCATAAGTGTGATCTATCTTAACATATTGTGTTCCTCTTGGTGGCCTGATGCGACACACTACATCCGCTAAGTTGTGAATATTCTATTCTTTGATTGGTCCTTTATTGGAGACATTAGACGCAATGTTCCCTAAGTGATAAACCTTGCATGAACTTAACAAGACACCTTTTGAATTTTACATTTTATTTTTGCATTTTAACTTTTACATTTTTACCACCTTGCATAACATAGCTTGCATGCCTATGGTACATTTGCATTCGTTCATGAGTTCTAAGCATATGAAGCTTTACTTGTCTCATGAAGCACGAACCGACATTTTCCTTTGTGGCGCCTTGTTAAAGTTAAAAGGACATATAACTTTGATATGGTTGAGCAAGAAGCCCATTCTAAGGCATGACTTTCCCCATAGCCACCTTTGTGTTTGTGAGTGCATACCAACTAGCGTATGTATCTTACCTTTTTGGGTCTTCTCACCCGGTGAACCACCATGAGTTCTATAGCCCCAGAGTGAGTATGCATCCTCCTTTTCAAACACTTAGCCTAGATCTAATCCACAATGAGCTAGATAGATGATTTGAAGCTTTCATTCTTTTCCATCATCATGCATGTTCTTTTGTTCTTATGTTTGGTTTGCCATGAGATCTTGATCCTGGGGGCTTGATCATCCCTCTTGGTTATTGTTGTTTTATCTTACCAATGTTAGGATCCCTTTCAATGTGCATGTTGGGCTACTTTAGTGTGATTTTGAAGCAAGTTCACCCTCTCACTAAAGTGGGGGCTTAATGTGTCACCAAAAAATGTATAGTTGACATTTTTATGCTCACTTGAGTCTTTCTAATGGGCTTTGGCTTGATTTTTCTAAGATATAATATTGTAATGTGGTCAAAAAATTCACATTAGGGCTTATACATTCAAATTATGGTGTCTTGTGAAGGTGTTGTGAAGTGTTGTAAAAAATTTCTACAATTTTCTAGACTCTATTCATTACAATCCACCTAAAAATCACATTTTTATCATTTATTAAGTCCTATTTTGAAGTGTTGTAAAGTCTTGTAACAATAGTTCACACTTTTCTAGGCTTAATTTCACTAGTTCAACCCTTTCTCATGTCTAAATGACCCCTTAATACACTTTTCGGTCATTTTCAAGTGTGTTGTTAAGGATATTCCCATTGGACAACATTTAATGTCCCAAAATTCCCAACACCCACTTAATTTGCTTAAGTGGGACTAAGTTTCCAATAGGGGCGACTTAGTCCTTTTTAACACAAAACTCAAAATTATTTTAAATTTCTAGCAGGATTTTGTCCTCTAACCCTTGAGGTCGACCTGCGATGTGTTACTTTCAAGAAATTTTAGTAAAATCAAGTATAAATAAGGGTTTTTCACCTCATTTTACATCTCCTACAATCATGTATCTCCAAATCACATACAATCTCTTGCACTAATTAAGCATTCAAGCAAGTCAAGCATTATCAAGTCAAGCTATTGGAGTTCTTCATTGCACATCTTCAAATTTGAGCATCAATGATGTGGTAAGTTTATGACATTTTCATTTGCATGTTATCTATTTATCACTCTCTTTTCATCTCATTTCATTGTTTAGGGTTTGATTACCAAAGTGGGGTTTGACCAAGGCAAACCCCTATTCTCTAACCCTCAACCATTTTTCCCCTTTTGCATGTGACTTTTGTATGCAAAGTTTTCAAATAATAGGTGTTGAAAAGTGATCAAAAAGTGCATAAAGTCAATCAAGCCAACATCACCTTATTTCAAGCTTGGAGAGAATTTCTACCCCATTTTCTATAGAATCAAGTACAAACACCTATCAGAAAAGGAAGTGCAGACTTGAGACAACAAGATTCTGTCCCAAATTTACCAAAATTTGCAGGAGGACTAAGTCGCCACTAGGGGCGAATTAGTCCTAATTTCAATGCTGAAAACTGATTTTGACATTTTTGGACACCCATTTGATAGATTCTCATTCCGACAAAGTTTCCTGAAACTGGGACTAAGTCGCCCAGACTGGCCTAAGTGTCCCAGTCAACATTCCAGTCATTTTTTTAGGATTCCAGAATCTTCCAACATCAAACTTCTGATTCTAGGTGCATCTCTTTCATTATGTTCTATCATTTCAACATTTAGTTACATTCTTAGGCATTTATGCATATCACATTCTGTTTTCCAACACTTCACATTTTCATAGTTTTGCATCATTAGATCACTTCAATTTCATATCAGTGCATTAGGACATCTCAATTAGGCATAATACATCTCATTAACATAGACTTTGAGTGTAAAACCTTGCATTTTGGTTCCCCATCTAATCCCCTTTCTCCTTTTAGGTGAAAAACCCTAGGAGGAGCAAAGCATTGTGAGGGGTCAAACCAAAATCACCATTTACAAATAGTATAATTAATGAATTTCCTTATGTAATCTCACACTTATAAACATGTAGAGGATCATGATAGTATGTTTTTATATTATTTGTGTTATATTTCTAGTTAAGGGGATTTACTTGTAGGTATATAACACTATTGTTATCTTTTTTTGTGTGTGAGACTGTGTTTTATCTACTTGTTAGAGGTTTTGAAGGTGTGTTGGTACAACCAATGTTGACATGATTCTACTAAAAAATCTTAGGGAATCATAACACATTGGGTATAGAACTATTGTTAAGTCTACATTTTATTTATTTATCTCTAATTGTCTTATCAATAACCTTGGTGAACACCTCCCTTGGCCTAGTAGAGACTAAAGAAAAATGAGAAAACAATTCCATTCCCATGCATTGGATCTTTATTATCCATATTTTCCTCTTGATGAAATTTTTCCTTGCTCTTGTAGATTGTTTTTTTTTGTCGGTAATAAGATTTTATTTTATTAATTCATAAATTTAAATACATCATCCATTTTTTTTTCATACTTCCTTCTAACACCAAAAAATCATCTACAAATAACATCATTGTATCATAATTTTATCAAAAAACCCCCCAACACCTTAAACTTCTACTACAATTCCAACCAAAAAACTCGGCACTGTTTTCACCAACAAAAAATGAAAACCTACCCCAATCACTTGACATTCAGCCATTAACCATTACCTTTTGTACAGGGCTAAACCCCAACTTTAACAAACATGTACAAAGAAGATTCAAAAAAAAATTAACACATAAACCGCAAAAAACTAAAGCTCTCATGTCAAACTACTTGGGTCCATGCCACTCCCTGACGCACTCTTCCTCTTCCTCCTTTGAGGATGCACTTCTTGTCTTTCCATCCTTGTAGCTTCAGCTTGTGCCTACGCAATCACAACTTTGACCTCCATCAACTCCACAAATAGTTTCAAGACCTCCCACCCGCGCTTGACATCCTCTCTCCAACGAGCTTTAAGGTTCCCTTCCTTCCATCTCACAAAGGGAATGCTCCCCTCAAATTCTTCACCTTTTGTCATCCTTAATCCTTCACTCACATCCAACCCAACACCTAAAACAACCCATTCCAAAATCAAATCCATTCCCTCCAAAAAATCACTATGAAAAATCACTTCCATCACCTTCCTCACTGTTTTCACCGATTCCCCTATGTCCAACCCCCATGCCATGATCAAAGAATAGATGTCCATATTCGTGTAGTATCTATGTCTAAGAATTCCAAACCCTGAGCCCCACATCAGTTGCACACACTGCACCAACTGCTCATCATTGAATAATAGCATTCCTTTCAGTCCCTTCTCAGAAGCTTCACCATGAAATGGACAAAGTTGGTGCTTTGTCATGAGCGTGAAATTTTCCTCCATTATAAATCAGTTATTCTAGCGTGAACACCAAAAACTAGGTTGTTTCACTAATTTCTTTCCACCACAAAACTTGGTAGAAGCATTGAGATTTGAGGATGTAGAGAGTTGAAGCCACATTAAAACCGCACACTCCACCATTAATCTGGAATGTACCATCCCTGCCGCCACCCAACTCTTCAAAATTCCTTTAGTCATTTCAAACTACGATCCACATTACTACCTTCTCATTAAATTCCTGATACAACCCTTCACATTAAACTACCTCCTCAATATCCAATTATCATAGATATTCGACTCTTAACTCACCAACTTCATCAAAAGTTAAAGCTCATTTAGATAAAGTGTTTGCTTCTGCATTCCCATACCTCCTTATGTGGCTAACCTTGAAATCCTCAAAAAAAGATAACTCCTTACATTTAAAAATTAAATTCTACAAATGCCACACTTCAATGATTCCTTTCATGAGTGCCTAGACAATGATTTGAGAATCACCCTCTAGATGTAACTTTGTAGCCCCCAGTTTTCTACCAAATCTGATTGTTGTTAGTGTTGCTATTGCTTTGGCTACATTATTTGTTCCTACCTCCAGCTTTTTCACCCCAAAAGCCAAAACATTCCCCTTCCAATCACGTATAAAAAACCCTGCCCCTGATGGTCTAGGGTTACCTTTGGAGGCACCATCAAAATTGACTTTCCACCACCCCTCCATTGGCTTCTCCCAAACAACCTCCATTGAACCCTTTGAAACTAGATTGACCCAGCTAAGCCCCTTGACGGGCCTTGCTCTTGTAGATTGTTATTCACTCTAAGAGTGTGAAGTTAAAACTTTGGGAATGAAAAAATAACACCTTTATTGGGTATTTTTCCTTGGTTGTTTGGATCTCATGCTACAACATATGAATACTATGCTATTGGATTAATCTCAAATCATTTTTCTCCCTTAGTGGTTCTTATGCATCAAAGTTTCTTCTTTAAAGAGGTGGCAACTTTGCTATCCTGAATATAAAATGTTTATTTCTACAATCAATCCTACTATGGTGATTTAAGAGGTATCTCAAGAAGGCATAACAAGAATTTTGAGGTACATGAGTTTGTCTTTCTTTCTCCTAGAGATAAAGTATCTTTCAAACTAAACATTCATGTTTATATGCATGCAAAGGTTTATTTTTAGTAGGTTATTAATTTGTAAAGTGCATATTCAAGGTATGAGGATTATCCTAGGGTCATCCCTTCATATGTATCCTCTTATATATATAATTTGGCTACTAGAAAGAATACCAATTTTATTATCATATTGATATTTACTCTCATTGTTAAAGTAGTCAACTGTCATTCCTAACCCATACTAAAGCCTAGATGCATCCATAAAAGGAGTGATAAACCTTAAATTTAATGTAGAGATGGTTGAATATGATGCATCAAAGTCTAATTCCTAACTTTTTGTCTCAAATAACTAAAAGGTCAATATTTTTGTACCTATCCCAAATCCTTACCAAAGTCTTGATGCTTCTATGTGAGAGCTCAATGAACTCATATGTCACATGGAAATGCTAGAGGCTGATTCCTTACACTCTAAATCTCATTTTTCTAGCCCTAATAACCAAAAAGGAAAAATTCCCTTCCCCCCCCCCTTGTTGGTAATGAGCACACATGACTAGACTTGTCTTGGGTAAACAATAACATAAACCCCAAGCCAAGAGAAATCGGCAATTAGCTACCCAATTTTTATGAGCTTGATGAATTACAAGGGGATTCACATGTAGGGAGATTTTTAAATTGGGAAAGAAGATATGTGGATGAAATTATTTTTCAAGTCTCCATGTGGGGGTACAAATAAGTGGTTAGATAGTTTTCCAACCTATATTATTTTTCTTCTTGTTATAGTTTACTTGTAGCCTTTAATGAATGATGTGTATGTGATGTAGACCCAACCATCCTAGTTCAAGAATTGGCTAAACATCAAGAGGAAACTAGGGGAGTCAATTTATGAATTTAATCAAAGGTTTTTAACTATCTTTTCTAGTATTCTAAAGAATGTTAGGATTGAGGATTTAGTGTTTATTTCAATATGTTTTGTGAGGCATTTAAGGTCAGTGCAATCTCATTTCTCAAATAATTGAAGCCTAGAAGTCTCAAGTAGGCCAAAAAATGAGATAACATGGTTGAATAAATCAAGTAAGCATCATGTGTTGTAGGCATAGTCCCCTAAAATGTTGATGATAATGAGATGGTAGCTCAAGTTTAATTTTGTATCAATGATGGTTAAAAGGACCATGTTGCAAGTGCATGTTGAAGTATATCGATCTACATGTCATATGGTAGCTATTTTGATAATGAAATAAAAGTATGCATAAATGTTGAGTCAAGTGAATTTGTTCCTAATGCTAAAAATATCAAATGTGTGCATGTAAATGCTCTAAGTGAAGAACAATAATGTAGTTATCTAATTAATGTGATTTAATACTTTATGGATGATGATACTTGTGGTGTCTTTACTATAAATATTTTTTCACATAAGGTCAAGGTAGAATTATTTACACTTCAAATTGAATATGTTGGTTATAATAATGATGCAAACACATTCTTGCATGTGAAGGGGCTTGTTCCTAAAAATATTAATGATTATAAAGCTATAGGTGTGGGTATTATACCCAAGGTGGTTGAGCACCACAAGGAGGGCTCAGTTTCTATTTTATTGAAAGAATGTGTTTCTACTAGAATATGCATGTTGATTGGGATTTAGGATCTTGCTTGTGTGAGTAAGAGGACATGATCATAAATGAGATTTTAAGCAACAATTATTACTCAATTGGTTGTATTAAATAAATTGAAACAAATAAGGAATTTTAAGGGATTGACCCTTCTCATGAGGTGTGTCACATTCCTAATCTTACTGAAATAGATCAACACTTGTAGTGAGAATGCATGTAGGCCACCAACTATCTATGTTCTTGACGAATATGTAGTTGAATGTTAGGCCTTCTAATTTGATATGAAGATCATGTTTTTATTATTGAGGAAGACCTTGCTATGCCTAATTTTTAGTCTTTTAGTTGTAACTTAAATGCATGCAATAGAATGAGTTGGTAAAAGCACAAAGTTGTATCACATTTTCAACCAACTTATCAACACAAGTGAATTTAAGTATTTCAAATTAAAATTCAATTTTAGTCAAACATATGATATAACTAGATTCATTGTAGTTGACTTAGATATGGACACAACTTTTCCAAATAAAAGTATTCAATGAATGCATATTTAACACCACTTTTAGGCCAATTTACCAAAAAGTAAAATTATTCAAAAAAAAGTTGATGTTTCGATAACTCCTATTTATGTAAAAAACATTTTTTTAAATATAAAAATACCCTTTTGTAGATCTATAAGTGTAATTTTTAAATATATATATTTAATTATTTTTTATATTTTATATTTTACTTTTACTAAAAGTAGGTTATCAACACCAAAATATAAGGTTGATTATCTTATCAAGAAAAAATACTAGAATTTATTAAAAAAATATGGTGCACTAGATAACATATTTTATGTCAAGATGGTATGTATTTTTTTCTATTTTGGATAAATAGTTAAGACAAAAGGTGATGTCCCATGATAATAGTTGTTTTTCAATACACACATTTTAATATTTATTTAAAAAATATATTTATCAAAATTGGGAAAATAAATCCATGCACTAAAGTTTTATCTTTTAAATACACAAGAAAAAATTGAAGGAAAAAAATTACTATATAAAGAGTGACATCTCGTTTAACTTCATTTTTCAACAC
The DNA here is from genome assembly GCA_007258455.2 of Sequoia sempervirens. Lineage (NCBI taxonomy): Eukaryota > Viridiplantae > Streptophyta > Pinopsida > Cupressales > Cupressaceae > Sequoia > Sequoia sempervirens. Next base: position 11,695 of record VDFB02326646.1, read on the forward strand.
TTTATCAACAACTAAATTATAGTGTCAATTTTACAAAAAACTATATTCAAATAATTCTTTAATTTTTTTTAAGTACAAACATAAAATACACTAAAAAATAAATATTTTGTTAGTTTACATTATTCAAAATTCAAAAAATATATATCACTTTTTAGTGATACAAGTTAAAAAATTGGATGAGTGTTGGCCAATTCCTTAATAAAAGTGCGACATAGCTTTGTGCTTAAATTTACTCGAGTGGACTACAAAATCTGGAAGAGCTTGAAGATCAATAGGGTGCAACTTAGTTTGAAGATATTTCTAAGTTTTAGAAAAATTAACTGGAGGTGCACGAAGACCTTTTCTTTGTGTAAGTTAGAATTACACTCAAGTATATCAATCAATACCATGTGAGTTTGAGATTTCACTTTTAGCCTCAACTCAAATATGAGGCTTAACCAATTTGATAACACTACACTCATGAATGGTGCTAGTTTATGCTCTCCTATATGCTTTAATAATGTTGACCTAGTTTTTTTGAATCGTCGTACTTTGCCCTAGATGATAAAAATTTATATAACAATATGGATGTGTATGGATCATTTTATCTTTTTGTTGAGTTACATAACTATCATGATGACCATCATTTTAAATTTTAACCTAACATCTTCAATGTAGGTGGTTTATTCATACATGGATTTAATACATATTTTAGTTGCAATTGGTAATGAAAGTATTACTAGGTCAATAAAAGGTAGTTCCTTTATGAAGGTGGCTTTTGACAAAGGTAGAAAGTACTTAGTTTTCCTATTGCATTGTGCCATAGGAGTTATTTTTTATGGCTTTACTTGCAACATGATTCTTGAATAACTTACATGTCATACATAAATAATTCTCTCTTCTGTCAAGATTTCCATGGTTGCAAGTTACTAGTTTTACTATTTTTTTCTTAGTGTTTAGGTTTTTTTTTCTTATCGTCATTGTATCCTTTCGATTATTGTGTACACACACTCACACACATATTCACTATTGTGAGTATATTTTATTGTCCTTTTGACCCTACCCTCACTTCTATAAGTCTACATCTTGAATTAATTTTTATTTATTATTGTATCCATTAGAGATACACATCCCCAATTAGAGCCTATATTGGCACTATTTTTAGTATTTTCAACTTGATGTGTTTATTGTGCTCCCTAAATCATGTATATTTTTCCACTCCTAAGAATTTCCTTGCCATGGTTTTACATTGGATCACATTTCCTAGCATGCTCATAACGCATATTGTTGCTTGCCACATGTCACCTTTGGTGGGTATGTTCTCTTATATGACAACAAATCATATATTGAATTATGACATCCTTGTAGATTGGGAAATGCAACTAGTTTTTCCTTATCTCTAGAGACTTCTCTCTATGCGCCTTATGGGAATCTACCAACTTTTTCATCCCATGTTGTGTCAAGATCTTACTAGATAACCCCTCTAAGGTTTTTAACTCATACTTCTATTAGTTGTATGGGTGAATGAGAGTCATTGTTTTTAATTATTTGCACTAGAAACCTCTATACCATTGATCTAATCATCTATTCAAATTTATTCTGCATATGCATGCCTCTACATTCTTGAAGACATATATTAACAATTTTAATAGATTATTGGTATATTTTGGACTTGAGGAAGATATAGGTGGACCTTGATCTCCCATGGTTGTTTATTTATGACTAAACATTTTTTCCTTTGGTTGCAGGTGTTGTGTAGGTTCATTTTCTCACCTATAGACTATGCAACATGTTCCCTATGACACTATGTAGTTGGTTTCTATGCATAATTTTATTTGCAAGAAATGTATGTGTATATGTATTATAACTCTAAAGAGTCATGTGTTTTCTATGGGTGGCTCCATATCTTCTTAAGGATGGTCTACAAGCATGTGGGAATTTATTTGAGGCCTATTTTCTTGCCCAAGTGCATTCAATATGCTAATGTGGTGCTCTATAGGCATAAATTTCTTTATTATGGTCCCTCACTCCATTCATTGCATGGTTCTCCTTACTACTAATGTGTTAGCTACTATGCAAGCTTAAACTAATTGTTAATTATTTCTCATGGTTGAGCTACTTCTATTCTTGGATTTCTTACTACTATTGTGACACCATAGGATTATATGGTTTGTAAAGGTTAAATTGAATTTGTGTGCACATATTTAAACTCTTAATTTTTACTTATTGAATTGTAGGATATGGAGGTAATCCACTATTATTAATACTAATTTATTGATCCAATGTAGATTTTTAATTCTCACTGATTACAATATTTTCTTTTATTGTCTTGTGTTGATCATGATAGGTGTTTAATGTTCATCCATGTTATGCGTGGTAACGAGGTATTTAGCTTATATTGAAGGATATATACACCCTTAGGATTGTGTGTGGTTGGTATGCCATGTTCTATATATGAACATACATGTAAAAGGTAATCATTGATCCTTGAGCCAATTTATCGCACATATATATCTAGGTTTAGTTTAGGACATCAAGTGTTGCATGTTAAATTCTCCAAGGAATGAAAAATTATTTGCAAATTATAGGGGTGAGTTATCAAATAAAGAATGGGTTGCAATTGAAATTATCCATGGTAGGGTACAATACTTTAAGGGATCCTTTGAGCCTAATTATTGGTTCTCACTTGCCACGTTTGTTGGCTTGTTGTAATAAAGAGGTGATTAATGTGATAGGATTATAATGCATTATATACCTTTTTATAGTTATCTATTTTTATTCCATGTGGAATATTGTTGATTTGAGATGGATATGTGAATTATGTTTAGCTACAATTTTATTTAATCTTATGGTTTGTATGCACATGTATATTTGGTTCCATTACAAATTTACATGTATGTTATCATCCCTCTTGCAAGAATTAATTTAGTTGCTAAGTGGAGTATGTATTGATCTATATGGTGATAGGCCAACATGATATTTCATTTTAACAAATTTCTAGATTGTTCTTAGTAGTTGTAAGAGTAATTTTTAGATTCTTCAATGCTCTTATGATCTGGTAGCATAATTGATGCCTTACCTTACACAATATCAAACTTATAAATGTGTAGAGGATAAAGAAATTGTGTTTCCATCTTATACATTTTTGTGTTTATTCAATTGGATTCACTTGTAGGGATATAATAATGTTGTTTTATTTTTCTTTACATGAATGAATGTGTTTCATCTACTTTTTAGAGGTCTTGAAGGTCTATTTACAACCACTATTGACATGAGTCTAGTGAAAAATATTAGGGAATCATAGCACATTGGATATGACTAATATTAGATCTATGTTTTATTTCTCTTTAGTTTTTATATCAATATTCTAAGGGATCACCCCCTTGCACTAACATAGACTAGACAAGGAGAGATTGTGCACTTTCATGCATTGGGATTGTGCTATCCATATTTTATTGATGAGTTTCAACCTTGTCCTCTTGATGACATTTTTATCTACCATCAAGGACTAGTTTTAACTCTAAGAATGTGGAGCTAAATATTTGAGATCCAAAAATGTTGGCGGGCATCGATCTGATATTTTCAGGGGTTTGAAATCGATCAATGGCGGCGGATTCTTAGGAACAGAGAAAAAACGTTTGAGCAATAAAAAGTCAAATAAGAGTAAATTTCAATGGATTATTGGCACACTAATGCTGTAACGCGTTGTTCTTAAAGTCAAAACGAATAAAGTAGGATCTGAATATACACGGTGATAAGGAATAATTTGGACGCTGAGGAGTGGCGCCTCGGTCGGTGGGCCTGTTACCTGGAGAGGGGGCGTGTGGGGGAGACAGGGCTCTCCCCCACGGAGGTGTGTCAACGTGGCTCAGGCCGTAATTTGGTTGAGTGCCCTTTTTGTAGTTTTATGTTTTCGTTCTCTTTTTATTTCGGCTACCGTGTTTCTCTTTCTTTGGCCTTGTATTGTGTTTTCCTAGTTGCGTGCCATGGCGTCTCAGCTTTGAGGGATCCTTTCGGCTCAGCCCCCTCGGGGCTTTTATGGCGGAAGATAGGGCCATACCCGTACCCCCTGTGAGCGGTGAGGGCGCAGCAAGTGGTAAAAGCTTTAAAGATGCAGTTGCAGGCAAGGAAACGGTTATTCCAACCGGCGCACAATTTTCTGTTTCAGATCAACAGCCAACGGTGAGTTCTGATGGCATTTCTGGAGATCAAGGTAAGCCTTCTTGCGCTTCTGGTTTTGTTTTGCTCAAGCCTAACCCTGAAATGAGAGAGGTCATCAGGAATGAGAAGTCTAGGATTAAAGAGATTGCTATTTTCTTTGCTGCTACTGATAGAAATAAACTCCCTTCTAGGAAATATCTGGATTCTTGGTTTTCCGGCATATGGCTTTCTAAATTCGGAATTCAAATAAATTACTGTAGATTACTGCAAAAGGGATTATTCGTTATTTTCTTTAGAAACCATGAGATGCAGGGCAAAGCCCTTGCTAGATCGTTCTGGAATGTTGGTGGCTGCGTGTTTCGAGCACTGGCTTGGAACCCTGCTGCCATTGCGGAGGAAGTGCTTGCTCTCTCCTGCCCGCGGTGGGTCATTGTGAAGAATGTGCCCCCGGAATTTTGGAAACTTGTCCCGTCCATTCTGGCGCCGTTTGGTAATGTGCTTAGAATGGACGAAGCGAAGGCCTCACTGCCGAACCTAGATGCTAGGGCTCTCGTTTCTCTGATACCCGGGATTGAATTCCCTCCCGGGCTCCTCATTGAAGATGATGGAAAAACTGTTAGTTGCCCTCTTGAAATTTTGGGCAGTATTAACGCCTGTTACTTATGTCGCCATGAAGGCCATATTCGTAAGAACTGTCCTATAATTAAAAGAAAAGATAATCGAGAGACAGGTAGACCCTCTAAGGGGGCTAAGGAGAACCAGAATGCTGGTGCCGACATGGTGAATTCCATGGGGGGTGCTGGCGGAGACCACCCGGCAGGTCCCGATTCTATTGAGGAGTTATCTCGGCCCCAGCAGGATTGTGGTCCTGTGGTGGATCTGAACCCCCCGAGTTTGGTGAATCAGGGTGTTCAAACCCTGGGGAAGCCCTTCCCTATTCAGAATTTGCTCCCAACCAAGAATTCGTTTGATGCCCTTGTCGAGGAGGAGGAGATAGATAACAATGAGAAAACTGACCTTGATGTTGGACCCAAAACCATCACAAATTTTGTTTCTCCAATTAATTGGAGTAAGGAACAAATTGAAAAACTTAATGCCCAGCAACTTGTTATGCGGAAAATTCGAGAAAGAATTGAGGAAAATCTGCTAAATAAATGTGGTCCGCCTAAGTGCAAACCTGAACAGAATAACCTAAAACAAATCAATAGAGATGAGAGCACAATTGAATTAGAAATGCACCATTCAAGTGATCCCCAAGCTTGGTCTATTGCTGGAAGTGATTCCTCCAAATCCTCGATTATGGGGATAGCATCAGAGCTGCAATCTGAAACGGGTGGCACTGTGTGCAATAGCCTTAAGGTTGAGGATCATCTGAATGGAGGTATTTCTAATGAGTTGTCTGATTCTAGTGCTAAGGTTGTCCAACCGGATTCCAACCAACTTGATCATAGACATCATGACAATTCAGAGCCCATCCCGGGTGGTTTACTTTCTGTATCCAACCCCATGCCACCCATAGCGGGTGAGGCCACAGGTGACTCCGGGGATAATGTTGAGGAGGATAACAAAAAGGAGAGGTCTGTGATATGCTTCAAACCTAAAAAGGGGCCTGGGAGACCAAGAAAATATGATGCCCCAGCCTCCGGAATTTCCAATAGCCAGCAGACCAAAAATAAAAGAAAGAAGACCAGTCTTGTTATTCAATCTCCTATGGCCAAGAGGACGGAGGTTGAGGAAAAGCTTCCTAAATGTTTTGAGCAGTTCAAAAACTGCCAAGAGGACACCCCTATAGCAGGTGAACATGAATCTTAATATTATATCGTGGAACATTCGGGGTCTGGAGTCCCCCGATAGAAAATATATTGTGAGAAGGTTCTTAAATTTGGAGCCTAAAAAAGATATTGTCCTTTTGCAAGAGACGAAAGCTGTGGGGTTCGCTTTGGAGGTTAATATGAGATTCATATGGAAAGACTCTTACCATTTCTCCACCCTGCATGAGAGGGGGAAAGGAGGTGTGACTATTCTCCTTGCTAGTAAATGGAAGCAGTTCTTGGTGGGTAGTGGCATCTCGCCTTGTAACAGGGTGGTTTGGATTGTCTTGGAAAAAGAGGGTGCGAGAATGGGGGTTGGAGCAGTTTATGCTCCTAATGACCATAGAGAGAGAATCCAACTGTGGCAATGGATGGAGTCGCATTTGCCTGAAGGGCCCTGGATTCTGGGGGGGGACTTCAATATGGTGGAGCAAATGGAAGATAAGTGGGGGGGAATTAATGCTGCCTGGAAAGGCTCGGAAAGGCATTTCTGGCAAAGGTTTAAAAACAAGTTTGGGCTTTTTGATCCTCTGGAAAACAAAAAGAGAGAGTTCAAAGGCATCTGGTTTACTTGGTGCAATGCTCAACAAGGGAATAACAGGATCTACTCTCGGCTGGATAGGTTTTATGCAAGTAAAAATGTCGTCAACTTTCTCCCTAATAATTCTGGGCAGCATGTGTGTGTTCACCCTTACACCCTCTCGGACCATCATCCCATCAAAGCAACGGTCTCTTTGACCCAAGATAGTGGGCTGGTAACTCCCAAGAAGCCTAGCTTCATCTTAAATACTCAACTTCTTCAAGATGAGGATTGCAGAGATGGCATCCGGTCCATTAGGGAATTAAATAAGTGGATTTTGAAAGAAGAAAGTGCCATTAATAGGTGGAACCAAAATGTGGATGCCTGGCAGAAACTTTTTCAAACGATTGGGAAAAAGAAGGCCATGGACAGAAGGAAAGAAGAGCATGAGCTCTAGAAGGCTCTTTTCATGGCCGAGGCTAGGATGCAAGAGGATCCCTCAAATCCTTATTTAAGTGAAGATCTGGCTAGAACTAAAAATGGTCTTAGGAAGATTCAAACCTACAAGTCCAAAGGCCTCAAGGTCAGAACCAAGCTGAACTGGATCCACCAGGGAGATAAAGGGTCCAAATTCTTTTTCAATTACATAAAAGAGAAATCTTGGAAAGAGCAGATTGGGCAAATCTGGGAGGATGGTAGGCTCTTGAGGTCTCAGGAAGATATTCTTGCTACTTTCCATGCTTTTTATGAAATGCTCTTTACCTCAGAAGATTTTCAGGATTGTAATAGGAGGGCTAGAGAATGCATAAGAAGCATTATCCCCAAAAAAATCAGTATTACCCAAGCTGCCAAATTGAATGCTGCTATCACCAAAGATGAAGTGCAGAAGGCTATTCAATCTATGCAAAATGATAAGTCCCCAGGCTGTGATGGGCTGCCAATTGAATTTTACAAGACCTTCAGTGACTGGGTAAGTGAGGATTTGTTACAAGTCTATCAAGAGGCTTTGGATAGAGGTTCTTTGGGGAGATGTATCAATAAGGGTATTATTAAGCTCCTTCCTAAAGGGGGTGACAAGACGTTGGTTAAAAATTGGAGGCCCATAACCCTGTTGAATGTTTCTTACAAAATTCTTGCCAAAATTCTTGCTCTTAGGTTGGTGGATATCCTCCCAAGTTTCATTAATAGTACTCAGACTGGATTCATTAAAGGAAGATACATTTTAGAGAATTTGATTACAAGCTGGGAGGCCCTGAACTGGTCAAGGAACTCTAATCAAAACTCAGCAATGTTGCTTTTAGACTTTGAAAAAGCCTATGACAGAATTGAATGGGCTTTCCTGAGAACCATGTTGGAAGCTTTCGGGTTCCCTGACTATTTCTGCAAAGCTGTGAATATTTTGCTGAAGGACGCAGTGGCTCAGGTCGATGTTAACGGAGACTTGTCAAAGGAAATCTCTCTTGGACGATCCATAAGACAAGGGTGCCCCCTTGCGCCCTCTCTTTTTGTTATTGCTTCGGATGCTCTTCACTATTTACTCAGAGATCAGACTATCTCTCCCCAAGTAAGAGGGATTTTCCTCCCGGATCAGTCTGAGTTAATCAATATCCAGTTTGCAGATGATACTGCAATCTTTATTGAAATGGAGGAAAGAAACCTGGATAGGCTAATGGAGAAGCTTCAGTTATTCTGTCAGGCTTCTGGAGCTAGAGTTTCTTTTCCTAAATCCAGTTTTCTTGGGTGGAAGGAAAATCCGCCCAATTGGCTGCAAAAGTTTAATTTCCAGTGGGGAGGACCCAATAAGCTGGTAAGATATCTGGGTATCCCTTTTGCCATCAGTCCTAATTTAAAGGAGATGTGGGAGTGGATTAGTGGTAAAATTGATAAGAAGCTTGGTAGTTGGGACAAGCAGTATCTGTCCTTTGCTGGTAGGTTCCAAATTTGTCAAAAAATTATGTCTTCTTATAGCATTTATTTTGCTTCGGTCTGGTTCTTTAATAGTTATCAAATCAACGAAATCCAAAAGAGGATAAGGGCTTTTCTGTGGTCTGATGGTAAAGGTCAGAAGAAGAAGCATCTGGTTAAGTGGGATTGGTGTTGTATGGGGAAGATGGATGGTGGTCTGGGTCTCAAGGATTTAAGGATCCAGGGCATCACGCTTGCTATTAAATGGATTGCCCACGCTATGGAAGGTAAGGAACCATGGAAGGTTCTGATTAGATGGAATATCAGTAAAGCTGTGCCTAAGAAGGCCAAGGCTTGGAAGAATCTGCCTCTTTGTGACATTCTTCTTAACAAGCATCCCATGTCACCTGCAGGTTCTCCTGTCTTTAATAGCTTGTGGAAGGCTTGGGAAATGATTAAGCACAAGCTCTCCTTCAAAAATGGCAATGTTGACCTTCGTAATGGGAACGTGTTTCATGAGTATTCCTCCTTATGGTGGAACCTAGAACACTGTAATAAGCCCCTGGCCTTGCTGCAGGGATGTTCGGCTAAAAAGTGGTGGCATTATGGCATTCTGACTTTCCATGACATCCTTGATAAGGGTCGGTTAAAGTCTATGAACAAGTTGGTTGAGGAGTTTAAGTTAGACAACCCTAACAATAGAACTTATAACACTCTTGTTGATGCTTGCAAAGATATTTCTGTTTCTAACAATGTAAAGGATAGTTGTGACTTTAATGAGGATATTGTTTGGTTTGATGGTTCTCCTTTATGTGATATTAAAGCCAAAAATTTATATAAAGAACTTACCAAGCAAGAGTCTATTCTTGAGCATGTTAATCTTTGTTGGGATGTGAGACTTGCAGATTGCAGATGGAGGAAAACTCTCACAGCAATTTGGCAGAATTTAGAAGAGCCAAAAAAAGCCCGTTTCAGATGGCAATTACTGTTGCACAAGCTTCCTTTTAAGCATAATCATAATGATGTTGATATTTGCACTATCTGTAGATTTCCTGAAAATATAGTACACATTTTCTTTAACTGTTTCTATGCAAAAGAGGTCTGGAATATTTTCTGTAATCATTTGTTAATTTGGAATAGCAACGGTAATATTAGATACTGTGATATTTTGTTTTGTGATAAAAAGCTAAATAAAGAAGCTAATGCTTTCCGGCATTGTCTCACTACTGAGATCCTTTGGTTCATTTGGAGGGCTAGGAATGAGGAAAAATTCCAAGGAAGTGCTAGAGGGCTTACTGAGTCCAATAAACGACTCATTTTTTTCAATGTGGCTATGCAGGTTACTATGGTGTTGGAAGCTAACATGGCTAAATTCAAGAGACTGTTAACGGATGAGGTGGTTTGCAAAACGGAAGTGAAAAGAGCTCATAACTGGAGCTATGACTATGCTGATTCAGGGTTGTTTCTCAAAACTTTAAGAGGGTTTCAAAAGGTATTTAATGATGCCGTTGTGGATGAGGGAGCTGGGGGAAGCAGGCTTAGTGGGCAAATCAATGTTGTTGTCCAATAGATCTGAGCAGTTATGGGTGGCAGAATCAGCATGGAGAGTGGCAGCGCAGTGGTTGAAAGATTGGATGCAGGGGCCATTGCATGATTGTGGACCTCATGCAGGGCACCAGAACCTTCTGTGGCAATGGAAGGTTATCAAGACAGTAAAGGTCTCAGAAGGCAAATTGGTGGTACTGATCAAGGAAAAGGAACTAAAATATGAGCATAATTGGCAATATGGACAGCCCACTCTAGACACCTTTATGGCTGCAATGGATGCTTTTCAGAAAGAGTTCAATGTGAAGTATAAAGCTGGAAAGGAGATCCAAGAAATCAGAGCACCCAAGCTGTTCACAAACGAAAACATGGAATTAGAGGAAGCCTTCTCCAGGTACGAGATGTTGGCAGCAGAAATCCTTGCAGGGTGGAATGACTTGGAGTCATACTGTGAGAACAAGAGCATGTCCCTTGGACACTCGGATTCTCAAAGGGCAAATTAGCTAAGCAACCAAAACAGAAAATGAGGGAAAGAAACAGAATTGAGGCAGTCAACATCAAGCCTTGACAGTTCATCAGAAGCAAATCATGGAAGGAAAACATATAACAGCAGCAAATAAGATAGCACACCATATAAGGAGGAACTGTTAAATTCTAAGGAAATATAACAGCAGCAAATCGGGGAAGAAAAGCATATAATGTAATATTGTGATCTTTAGAAACTTGATATAAAAGGCTGTGAAAAACAGCAGCTATACTGTTTCAAAATAAGGCCTCATGGCATAACGATGGAGGTATAATGTACAATGTTTCATGAACTATATTTAATACAAAAAAAATATATTTGAGATCAAAAACTCTAACTATTTGGTAATTAAGTTTAAACTGTTAATGCAACTTTCTTTTTTTGAGGTGGGTAGAAAAGGTTTAAATTATTGAAATAAAAAGAAGATTACAACAGATTCTTCTGGTTCTCACCAGAAATAGAAGCATAAGAAGAGCTCCACCCCAAAACAACAGACACCAAAGAGTTACAATTTAAAGCCAAAGCTTCTTAAACATAAACTTCTAACAAAACTATAACTTTACTCAACCACTTGGCCTTCCTTTGGTCTGAGACCGAAGGACCATAGCAAAGCTTTTCCTTTTGCTGCCTTTTCTCCCCTTGATGGTTTGCCAACCATCCTCCATTCTTGCAGCTATCTTCTGCCCGCCCCTTTCTAGCAATGCAAACTCATCATACAACATTTCAGCCTCCTCAAACTGCCTAACTTCTGAAGCTTCATGTCTTTTCCATGCAACGTCTTCCACCAGTTGCTCATTCTGCCCTTCCTCCTCTCCACTACTTATCCCTTTTTCTTTCCTCTTCAAAGAGCCTGATTTCTCTCTACATTCCGGGGTTTTAGCTCCATGATGGGTTACCGCTGCTTTTCCATCACAAGTTTTTCCATCAGCAACATCTTTCAAGCTAGGCCTCTTAACCAAACCTGAGCCCCCCCCTGCTCTGTTCCTTTATTTGATTGTGGTAGACTAGATTTCCCCACAGCCTCCGGAGTCATCTTATCTAGTTGTTTCACACTACTGTCCTGCTTTTCAACAGCATAATGCTTCCTTGAGGCATCCTTCCACCAAGTAGCGGGTTTGGTCCATCTAGGTTTTGCCTGCAGTTTTGCGACTATATTTCTCCTCCAAGCTCAGGAAGAAATCACACACAAATTTTTGTTTTACGTCGACCCGCAGTTCAAAACACCAGCGTGAAAAACCTCTTCTTGTGAGGTAGATCACGGATCGACCATCTTATTGGTTCCCCAATGTTGAAATCAATGATGTAAATCATAAAGCGGGCCAAAACCCTGAACCTTCCAATCACTCCTAAATTCGAAAAAACTTGAACATTATGAAAAACTTCCTTTTCTATCTCTTCTTGCAGAGAAATTGTGGGTTTCTGTGACTTTACCTCTGCAAAAAATGCCCCTGTAGCTTGATGCTGAGACACTCCATGCGTCGTTGCCTCCGCATTGTTAACCCATGTTGCTTTAGGCATCCTGGGCACTTTCCCATCCCTCGCCACTGTCAGTTCCTATCTCCTCACAAAAATGCCTCCATCCATTGCCTCATCTCTTACCCACAGGTTCGCGATTTTCGGCGAGGGTTGTGCCCTTAATATATGGCATTCTGGCTCTCTAAGGTAAAGTCGTGCTCGATATTTCGGCGTTTCAAGCGGCTTCATTAAAGCTCCAGTAAACCACAGCACACGCTGTTGGTAACTTCTTATTCATAACCAATATATCTAACAATTCTAGTTGCATAAGGTAGAAATTCAACCATGTAGAGATTAACTTTACAATATAGGTGATTAGATAAAATCTATATAACTTATAGTCATTATTATATAGAGGGAGAAATTTGAGGAGGGAATATTGTAGAACATTCTCCACTTACTCTTCTAGTTTTTGTAGGAATGAGTGTGGGGAACTATACACACTCAACTTGGAGTTATGTTAATTTTGATCCATTACTACTCTTGATGGTAGATAGGCTATTAAGGACATGCTCAACAAACTATAGGTCCATGAGTGTAGCACACAAATTTTAGTTACTACTTTCAATATTAGAGAAATTAAATATCCATATATGAATAATCATTTTCTCCTATGGAGTCCATGGTGTGAGGTCCCTTCCTCGGGAAAATTTTAGCTTTATATCTTCCATCTAAATGGTTGACACAAAGAAATATGAGAGTGTTGCAATAATTAGGATTTAGCCAAGAAGAGCTAGTGACAAGAAGCATGTGAGAAACCCATGGCTTTGATACAAATTATTTACCTTTAGTTTGGAATCAAATAACAACTTTGTATATAGGAAAATTTATAGATATAGGACAATAAAGATATATATTAAGCTTTCGATGTATAAACATTCTTAAAGTGTCATGGAAAGGTATATGTCAAGTCATGACAACTCTATGAACCATAGTGTCCCTTATTAATTAAAGGTGTAAGATACATGATATATAATTCATAATAAGGAAAGAAAGTTCCCATAATAAGGTAGCATATATTCATCCATATATATTTCCAAGAATCTATGGAGGTACAATCCATGGTAATGGACATTTTGCAAAGTTATAAGAAAATGCTTATAATTGATCATGCTCTATAGTGCATGTTGTGATTTTCTTCCACCTACTTTATGTACAATAAAACCATTTATATAGTGGTCATTAAATAGACTTACAAATATATTGATTATGTATTTCATGCATATATGATGCACTTACATGTGGATATATGGGTGCTAGGCCTTAGACCTATTAATTACTAGTTGGATGACAAGACATAGTGGCTCTAGGTGTGGCTGCATATTGAATGTGTATGGTGCCAAAGTAGATGTGCGAAGTGGATTAATGTGCACCCATGTGCAATGTCATGCATAATTTTAAGGTCTAATAAATGAAAGATAGAAGATGAGTGCTTAAGGGAATACCAAAGCATGAGATGGAAGATTCTCAATTGATGCATAGATTTAGAGGTTGTGAAAAATTATGCTCAGATTAATAAACCTCGTTAGATTTTTTGTAAATAGTCACTTGAATTTTTCAATATCACCATTATATGTTTTCACAAGTATTTAGAAGATTCATCCCCAATTAATAATGGGAGAAGCATCGCCTACAAGCCACCTCAAATAACTTCTCCTTATACATATTTTAGGTTTAACTATAAGTGAATGAGCTAACAATGCCTTAAGTTATTGGTAGGTACTTATATAGATTTATTGTCTATAATCATGGCTCATTCATCTTTTCTTGAATCTAATTAAAAAGTTGGTATAAGTTAGATTTAGATTACACCATCACCTAATAATCCCAAATCTTGTTTATTTAGAGTTTAGTACTAGAAGGGGTTTTTAAATTGATACAAATAGATTTATAGTTGAAATGTAGGTCATAATGTATGAATATCAAGATAGTCATTAATCTTTTGTCACATTAACCACAATATATACATCTTTATGTGGTCAAGATTTGAGTAAAAATGAAGTTCATGATAAATAAACCATCCTAATGATTTTACAATTTCTTCCAAGAGAGCATTATAGAGGCTAAAATTGCATCCCTCACACTTTCCTTACTTATTTTGGACTCACTTTAACCATTTTTCATTAGTGTAACATTTTAGTGTCCAAATGATGTATTTGTATGAAAGAGTTGGTATTCAACATGTACTTGATTATAACCAATGTCCTTATTCATTAGTAATCAAAATCTAACTGTGTACCTTGGAATTTTACCCTATTCTAATGTGCAAAATAACTAAAAATGCAAATGATAAAACACTAAGAACACTTCAATGATTAGCCTAAAGAGTGATAAAACAAGGAAAATAGATGAAATAAAATACAAATCGATTATACTTTCCTTGTTGTTGAAGACTCCTTGGTTGGCTCTTGATTTAGATGAATTTGTGTGCTCCTTGGATGGCTTTTTGGTGTAGCTAGATGCAAGATTGAATATGCAAGATGATCAAAGTGGTTGGCTAAATGATAGTGAATGCTTGAGAATGCAAATTGACAGCATAAGGTTGCTCAAATGAAAAAGTGTTGAAAATGCCCTTGAGGAGGGGGGATTTATAGAAGAATTTGAATTCTCTAGAGAAGAGAATTCAGGTTAATTCATCCAACAAGGTCAAGAGATGAAGGAGGCTATGGTGGGTTGAGAACTTCACCTTAAGCCCTCTCATCTTGACATGTGAATGGTGAAGTGGCCCAGAGGAGATGAGGTGGAGGAAGGACAAGTACCTTTCAAGTACCTTGGGGAGTGAGAAGATTTCCTCAAAAAGCAATTTCTTGTCCCCAAGTGAGAGTGAAAGGGACATTTGAGGAATTTTGGAATTCGTCAAAAATCTCCATAGGAAAAGGAGAGGTGGTTGGAGAAATAAATGTGAATTAAAAATTCACATTCTTAGAGGAAGTCTAAAGGACAAAGGTGAGGCTCAAAAGGTGGAACTTAAGTCACATGTGGATGATGCTGACAGTCCAAGGTTCCTAGAAACTAGCAGGAATAGAATGTGAATTAAAATTCACATAGGGAAGAGGAAAATACAAGAGATAAATACAGAGAGTTGACTAAAAAGGTGGTGCTAAATATGGCTAATGACCTTGGGCAAGGTTGTGCAAATATTTGATTAGAATAATTAATGGAAGATTAGAGCCAGAAGTGGCAAATGTAGGAGGGATGTGACATTGAGAAATAACTGCTTTGATTAAGAGGATAAGCATCATAATCATGGAATTAATTAAATTAATTATGTAAGATCATGGGATGCTTAACGACAGAGAGAGAGAGAATGAAGAATTTTAAATTGATTTTAAATCAAAAGGGGCAAAAATGACTAAATTAAATAAATTGGTGTATTTATTTAATTTAGAGAGGAAGAAGGTGAAAGATAAATAATTTAGTTATTAAATTAAATACTTTATAGATATGAGACAAAAAGTGTAATATTAATTTAATAAATTAATATTTAATATGATAGACGAAAAGGGAGTAAATTTAATCATATGGGAGTGATTAAATTTAGATGTCTACACTAACATTCAAATATATTTTTATTAATCTTGATTCAAGACCATAGGTGTGGCCTTGAACTTGATTAAGGACTACACCTATAGTCTTGATACACTTTTTTTGAAATTAAAATTAATAATGGGCCTAAGTTGACTTTCTTCCAAATAGTCATTGCTCATTGACTCAAACATTGTTTAAATTTGTATGCTAGGGTGTTGTATAAAAGGATAAAGACCCATTTCATTTTAGATCATCTAATAACATCGTCATTCAATACCATTAAGTCATATAAAGAGCATTGCATCAACATCTTAAGGACAAATAGAGGCATTTGAATCCTATTTGGTGTATCTACAAACTTGTTACAAAATCATTAGAACAATCAAAATGTCTCAACTAAGGCACAAGATGGGAAGCTAGGGGTAAACCCACAAAAGTGGTTTACAATTGGAGTGAGGAAGGAAAAGTTGAAAAAATTGACCTCATGGAAAAAAAATTTGTTTTTGGGGTTCGAGCGAACTATTTGGTTCGAATGAACCAAAAGAGGGTTTGCTAGAACCTAGGTTCGAGCGAACCCATTTAATGAAATTCCCCACCATTCCCGCCAAAAAAGATAAGGAAAACCCCTTTTGAAAGGGGGTTCGAATGAACCCCGGTTCGCTCGAACCCCCCTTTTCCCACCTTCCTACTCTCTAGCACAAAAAAAAAAGATTTTTTGCCCTTCGAAGCTCAGGTTGAGGATGAAAATGGAGGAGACTTAAAAAACCCAATTGGAATCAGGTAGTCCTCGTAACAAGCTATCCAGCGACTATAATTTTAATATGTTTTGGTTTTATATGTATTTGTTTTTTTAGTTTTATTAAACATAGGTTTTTCACTGAAAATCAAGCTCTCTATTCTGCACATGTGGAAAAATAGCAGATTATCAATTTTATTTTTTTTAAATATGAGTGCACCAGATATTGAATTCTTTGATCCAACAAAAAAAATAAAATTGAATTTTGATACATACAAAAAATGTTACGCATTATACGGTCTACCTATGTCTGAATTGTAATTGGTTTGATTTGAAACTTGATTAAGGAAAAAATATTCAATAAAACACTATCTAACCAATTGGAAACAGTATATATTGGAGTTACAAATCTAAATTCGAAAGAATTAGAATTTTATCCTTCATGGAAAAAAAATTATGAATTATACGGTGAGTGTTACTCCTTAAAAATGTTGCTTTATGAAAAAACTAGTTTTCAAGGGAGATGGAAAAAGAAGTGTAGTTTGATTCCAAAAATTTTGAAAAAAATATATTTAGAATCTACAAACAAAATTTCACAAAACTCTAGTTTGCATCATCTTCAAATTCCTCATGGTTTAGCCGCTATAGGTGCCCGAAAGTGAATATTTAGTTAGAAAAAGTTATTTCAGTGTCCAGTTTGGCCAAAAATTGTAAACCAATATTGTGGGATCACCCCTAGTCAACTTCCCTTCCCTAACATGATAAGTTTCAATAGTATTTTTAAGCACCATCCTTTTCAGACACTCATAGGTAAACATAATCTAAAGACCAAAGTACACAGTTCAAGGTCATAGAAAGAGGATCGATGCAAGATTTTTCTAGATTAGGGCCACATGTGTGGTTCTAAACCCCAACAAAACAATATTAGTTTTCAATAATATTGGAGCCCAAAAATTGCAAATATGATAATAGAAGTTTGAATAAGATCATAGAATATGTGCTACAACAAACTATCCATTGTCACACATAAAATTAAATACCTCTTTTCTTCTTTATTAGTTTTAATATATATTTTAACTGTGCCAAGAGGTGTAACTGTAGTGACAACAAGGGGTGGAGCATGATAGTGTATAGTGTGTTACAAAAAACCATTAAAGAACTAACACAAATAATAAAATGGTTAAAATTTATAGTTGACATAACAAAAAATTATAATTGTATAAAATAGTGAGCAAATTTTTGTGAAATAATTATGTACTTTAATAAAAAATAGTTATGTATTTTACTAGATAAAATAATAGATAACACTTTTAAGAAAATCAAAAGAAAAAAAATATCTAATAAAAAAAACTAACTATTTTTTTTATTATTAAAATCATTATATAATTTAGTAAATAAAATAGTAAATAACTATACACTTTAAAAAATAAAAATATAAAAATATAAATGCGGGTGGTAGGGTGGGTGCCCCTCCAGGTTGGCAGATGGGACATGGCAGATTGCCAAGGTGTTAGGAGAGTAAGGTCAGGAGGCTGTCGTGGGAGGGCCTTCATGAAAGGAAATAGGCTTGAAATGTCTTGTCTAGGAAGTACGAGTATTGATGGTGTAGTGATATTGCTCTTTACGAGGCCAGATAAAATGCATTTGTTTGATGGTTTTAGTCTTTTCGGCAAGGTTTCAACACAAATGGAGGCGTTTCATTAGTGGTGGTGGCGACTGCTTAGTACTTGGCATTAATTCATGATGGGTTGGCTTTAAGGCCGATTAAGGCTTGCTTTATTTTCATTTTCATTTCCTTTGGCTGTAGATGGTGTTCATCTTATTTTTTACAGAGTGTGGTATGTGCTTGGGTGTCGATGGCCAAGTGTTCAAAGTTTGTGATAGAGGTTTCGGTGGATGGGTTGGCTTGTTTTGGGGCGGATACCCCAATTTCCTTGCAATCGTTAGCTCGACAAGCATCTTTTAGGGAAATAACAGACCAACATTTGAAAAGGATTCTTCTCAACAATGATCCTTTGGTAGTTGTGGTGACCAAAATGATCTCGGGCTCTAGGCATTTGGAGAACAAGGAATATGGCAGGGATAATCTGCATATCTCATCCCGTTTCTTGGCCTCTCTCTTGGATAACTAGGTTGACAAAGCCAAGTCGAAATTGCTTCTTGAAAAGATGTTCAGGGAAGATTTGGTGGAGGGGGTTGATGAGGTTATGCGTGTGGTGGTGGTTGGAAGAGGTATTCCACGTCTCGATGATTTGGAGCTCCTTCGATGTTTGAATGATGCGATCAAATTGTATTTGTTCCTCCTCGACTTGAGTGGACGGACCCTCATGAAGCATAGGATGATAGCGGTGGTGGCAGTGGAGTTCCTTAAACAGTTCTTTGGGTTGCTGGCATTTGGGAGTGTGGAATGGGTTAAAGATTTTGAGGCTTTTGTAGAGGTCAACCATTTTTTGTAAGTCTGGTTTAGGTTGTGTCTTGGTTCGTAGGTTGGTTTTGTTTTGAAGCTTGGTGGTGCTCTGTTTGTGGTGTTGGCCTTTGGTGCCCATTTGGTTCTCTATCTATAGCTAGTTTTTTGGTTGGCTTGGTTAGCGGGTGGTCTTCTTGGTATTTCTCTAGTTTTTTGGCTTAATTGACTAGAATGTTAATGGTGGATATTTAAACTACATTGCAAATGGTTGTAGATAGACCTTTTATTAAAATTAATAAAATACTATACTTGCATATCAAAAAAAATAAAAATAAAAATATAAGTGGTATATTTTATAAAAATTCTAAGTATTTTTTTTGAAATTATTGTATACTTTTTGTTTTTGTTTTTTTTTAATGTAGATGAAAGTGGTTGTAGGGGGCCACACCCAAAAAATAAACGTTCAAATTAAATGAAATTTGAGTTGGTTTCTTTAAAGGAGGGTCAAATATACATTTGCATATATATTATATTATATTTTCTTTGTAGACTATGGGATCAAATACAAAATTATCCCGATCATATAGCCATATACTAGTCTAAGATATCAAATGCAATTTTCATACTAACATATCTAATATTATCATAACTGACCAAAAAAAGTCTTGTCAAAACATAGACTAACCACCAATCTCCTTGACATCATTAGTCTTTGAGTTTGTGTTATCTAATGCAAAGGACCAATCCACTTCATCAACAAGTGCAACACTAGAAATAATTTTGAGAAATTTGATGCATCATTTAGCCTTTTGAAATTGAGCATTATATTTTATCCTAACCATCCTTATCACAAAGGGAATCCATGGCCCATTATGACTAGGATTAATCTATGACTAATTCCTATGATTAGAGTGAAAGCCAAGACCCATGATGGTAATATTAATGAATTTTTTCAGGTCACATCTTGATGCAATCAGGGGAGGTCCTACAACACATCTCAACACAAAATCAACCAACAAAAAAATTATCATATCACCAAACCCTCAAGTTCACACTATCTCAACCAATTCACTCAATTTCCTTGTAGCATTGGAAATCAACTTAATCGGGTATAACTTCTCAACGACCTTCTTTCAAACCAAGACCTGAATCTTTTCAAAGACCCATCATGGCACCTTTCAACATATCACAACCACACAATAGGTTACTTTGAAACAATTTCAACAAAATAGGCTTACTACGCCTTCTAGGCCTCAAATTAGGCCTCTTTTAGAAAGAGACTTGTCCTTATACTTTTCCAAAATCCCTAAAACCTTGTGGGAAGCAATTCACATGTGTCAAAACCTAAGAATCCACAATTTTTTGTCAGAAATTCATTCACCAAAGCACCTAATCTCAAAACTCTCTTCTTAAGCCAAGAAACCCTAAGGCTTATTGAAAATCACCCATCCAATAATCACACAAAACTATCATCACTTCAAAAAGGTCCAAAATAGCCTATATAAACTCAATTAATCAATAAAACCTAATTCCCCAACCCTTTTCCCTCTTTGATATCACAAAACATCATAATTTCATAAGGAAATCACAAGTTTCCTCACTAGGGCTTCATGCCCAGCACAACTCTTGACCTCCCCTACACTCTTTCAGCATCCCCACTCCTTTTTATTGATTTTTCAAACCCATT
>VDFB02326647.1:0-33932 GCA_007258455.2 Sequoia sempervirens
ATTTGAAAGCTTCACATTTACCGTTTTTCTCTACTATGGTTGGTAATCATCTAACCATATCCTTCTTGAACAAAAGGATAAGTCCAAGATAATTTAAATGTGTATACTTTGCATGCCATAGCCTGGAGGGGTATTGAATGATTATCTTGAAGGCTGATTGTTTTTATACTACTATACAATTTTCTTGCTTAGGAGGAGTAGATAAAAAAGAGTCCAATAAAATAGTTTGTAATTGTAGAAGGAAAATTTTTTTCCTTGTCATTTGGTTTTTTGATACCACATTCTTTCTCCCATTCTTGTCAAAAATGATGCACTCTCCTTTTTCCATCAGCACTTTGTAGCCTCTTTGGATCAAATATCCAACACTTAAGAGGTTATGTTTGATCCCTAAGACATGATTATGAACAAGAATAATTGAAATGTCAATCAAAAGACTCAAAAAAACAAGAGGGTTAGATCAAATCAACAACCCAAGAACCCAATAAATAAATTCAACCCATTACCAATGAAGTGATTAGCTATGATCAAATGAAAGTAATTAAGAAATAAGAAGATATATCAAATTTAAGCCTACTTTTACCTCACCCAAATATGCAAATCCTTACTCCATTATCAAATATGTGAGATTATGCATTAGGATATGTGGAGTGTTCATACTTGGCATAACTTAATTGTGCAAAATCAAGATCAATGATGTGCTATGGAAGTTTGAATCAATCCTTGAGGAGCACTTGATTCAGATTTTTGAGTAGGAGATGACTAATCAAAAAAATCTTAGTGTATATATTTTTAGGACATGAGATCAATGATTGAGTATGAAAGATCAGATCAACGGTTGAGGATTAATTGAAAGATCAACATACCATGCATGTAAAAGAAAGGTGGACTTAACTGGATTTCATTCCTTATTTTTAAGAGAGATATTTTTGAAATGAAAAATATTTTTGAATTCGAATTTAGAAAAATAAAAAAGGAATATTCTATTTTGAGGTAATAAATAAAAAATATATTTTTTGAGGAATGTGCAACTAAATAAGTTTAATAATTTATTTACTCTTGGAAGAATATTTAGCTAATTAAATAATATGTGTATGTGTATGTGTACAATATACGTATGTGCATGTGTATGTGTATGTATATATGTATGTATGTATGCATATGTATAAATGTGTGTATATACATATAAACATACATATATATATATATATATGAATGCATGGAAAATGACTATGAAATCAAATGAATAACAAAAAATGAAGAAATTCACAATCAAGATCACATCAATGAAGCAATGAATAAAATCATATAAAAATACCATAAACTTGTATTATCTTCATATTCAACTCCATTGTTCTCTTCTATTCACCTCAGAGAAAAGTGTTATGATAAGTTTCTCTTAGATTCACACAAATCACTTTGAGTATGATACGAGTATTGATTTCTTGCAATAAAGGAGAGAGAAAGAGAGATTGATTATTGATAGGTTTGTTTTATAAATTTGGAGATATTGATCAATGATCAAGATTTGATGAGAGATTGAGAAGATAAACGACTCAAAATTGATGAAAGGATTTGATTGGATAGTTAATTTCTTGCATGATTTCAATGAACTAAGTTTAAGGAGTGAAGTGGCTTGATTGATTAGAAAAGTGGAAGTGATTTGAAGTTGTTTGAATTGATTGATCAAAAGACTAATCTTAATAAAATCAAATGAATAGAAAAAAATCAAAGAAATTCATAATCAAGATCACACCAATGAAGCAATGAAAAAATCACATAAAAACAATACCATAAACTTGAATTATCTCCATATTTAGCTCCATTGTTCTCCTTTATTCACCTTGGAGAATTTTTTTATTATAAGTTGCCCTCAGATTCACACAAAGAACTTTGAGTATGATATGAGTATTGATTTATTGCAATGGATGAGAGAGAGGGAGATTATTGATAGATTTGTTTTATAGATCTGGAGATATCGATCAACAGTCAAGATCTAATGAGAGACTAAGAATATCAATGGCTTAGAAATGATGAAAGGATTTGATTGGATAGTTAACTGCCTACATGATTTTAGTGACCTGAGTGTAAGGAGTGAAGTGGTTTGATTGATTAAAGAAGTGGAAGTGAGAAGAAGTTGATTGAATTGATTGATCAAAAGACTGCTCTAATTAATGAGTGGATAGAGTGTTAGTCTCAACTAGTTCGTAAGGTGGAAATGCATGGAAATTAATTAATTATTAATGGCATGTGCAAAATAGACGAAATAAATAAAATTATTTATTTATTTATTTAGAGAATGGATAAATTAAATAATAATAATTATTTAATTGAGTGAAAAATAATTAGTAAATTAATTAAATAATCAAAATTATTTAATTAATAAATGAAAATTGGTGAAATAAGGTAATTTAATTAAATGTGGAAGTGAGATTGATGATACCTAATGATGGAAAATGATTATGTTTTTGTAGAAATATGTTAGTCAAATTTTAGTGTCTATATTTTGCCCCTCTTTGAGACAATGCATTTTTATAGCATTGTTTTAAAGAAAATATGAAAAAATTGTTATGACATGCCCTAATTTGTCCTAGCGACTGAAGAAATGGAATTGGGATGCCCCTTCAAGATTTTGATAGAAAAGAATATTTTTTTGGTTCAAACTCTCAAAAAGGAGTGAATATGGTGAAATGGATGAAGAAAATGTTAAACTAAGAAAGCAAAAGTCAGGTGGATGAAACGATAGATTTATGGATGAATGTGGGAATGGAGATGGGTTAGTATGATAGAAGAAAATTCAAGACAAGGATGATTATTGATCAATATCATATAAAGAAGCATAATGGATGAGATGAAATAGATAAAAATGAGATAGATTGATATGGCCAGATATATCATATAAAGAAGCATAATGGATGAGATGAAATAGATAGAAATGAGATAGATTGATATGGCTAGATATGAGAATGATAGAGAGTGTACTTTTTTTGTTCTTTTTATCATCATAGATCTTATTGTATAAAATGGGTATATGTACACCAAGGTATGACAAACCAAGGTGACTTTGGTATCCCTTGCATGGACTTTGACTCTAGAAACAAGAAGGATTGTCCTCATTCATATGATACATGATAGAAAATTGTTGGAATATGTGGGGGAAATGACCTTAAAGTTTGATATCCCTAGTATAAAAAGGTATTAAATTACCTTATATGAAAAAGAAGTTTTTCAATGCTAGAAGCCATTCCCACACACACAAGGAACGTACATGCCACAGTAATGCAATGAGAAAATTCCACAAACATGGCCTATATAAATAATTACCTTGCCCCATTCTTGATCCATTAATCATTTGAAGATATCCTCAAGGAACATTGGAATAGGACAATATGATAAATCAAGCAATAAAAAGACTCATTGCTCAAAAAAATCAACAACCAATAGATCTTCTTGCTAAGAGATATGTTCTCAAGAAGGATAAATTCCCATTGTAGGAAGGATGCATCTGTTAAGGTATGATAGGTTGGATAAGAATTTTAAATTTGATTTGGTAATAGATCAATAGATTGTATATTTTTTAACAAGAGCCTTTAATTGTGATTGTTTCATGAACGCTCGATGTATTCAGGTATTGCATAGTTTGTTCTTGCTTGGAGTGTGATGTCCAAGAAGTGGAAAATTATTATGGATATGGTGAGATGATGTTGTGATTTGGATTTTTGGATTTTTTTTAGATTTTTTTTTATGTATTTGGAATTTTTGGATTTTTTTCTGTTTTTGGATTTTTTGGATTATAATGATGATGATATGGATGAATGATGAAGAGATATCGATGTGTGAGGATATCAAAGACCTTTTGAGATCTTGTCACTGGTGAAGCTAAAGTTGATTGATCTAATTGATTGATTGATCATAGTAATAATGTTGATGATAAGAACAACACAAGGATAGTGTTGTTAAGATAGGAACAACACAATGATTGGAAAGGATACATCCTAATAATGAGTGATTAGATAAGATGAATCAATATTTGTAGCCAACCTAGGAATGAAATTTGTTAAATAGTTTGATAACCCATTGGAGTGTAGGAACATGTGATTGATTGGGATTGTTTGGAAGGAAATTGATGAACGAGATTGTGATGGAAAATATTTATTCATGAGATGGTAGAGCAAGATCAAAAAAAATTAGATTTTTCAATTTTATTTTTTTTTAAATTGAAAGGTGTCTAGATCCCCATGTGAGCTAGAAGGAATACATCAAGATTTATTCAAAATTGGGATGTAATCACCTATCCCTAGTGTCTAGAAATATATGGGACACTATAAGTGGATGAATGGAGTAGTGCAATGGAAATGGATATGTGAAGGATGGGGATGATTTTCATTATATAAAGTGATCTAGGATAAAGGATTTTGCCTCCAAGGAATATCTCATAATAGGATAACATTTTTGACCCAAGTTGAAGTTTAGATAGTGCTATGTATGTCAAGATTTTTCCAAAAGCATCTTTTGAAGTATAAGTCCCTAGTCTTTATCAAAATCAACATGGATAGGGAAGATGGATGAAAGTGAAATGGATTGGAGGGATAGTGGTGTATGAGAATATTTTCCCAATTGGAATGGTACACATAGATAATCGATTGTTACACATGATGCATATTTGTAGGTTTTCATCATGGTACTTTCCCAAAGCACCATAAGAATAGTTTTCAATATTGTATGGATTATTTTTCTTTATTTTATTTTTTGAATGATCATCAACTATGTTGGACCACTTGGTGATGTGGATGTAGATGTTGTTGTCATAATGTTTAAATCATGTATTGCTTTGAGGAGTTGCTTTGTCAAGATAATAACACTTGTATACAACCCATGGATATTATTTTGATCCTCTTTTATACTAGATTTGGCTTTATCTAAATGTGCATATCATGATAGAGTTCCATTAGAGTCCTTATGATAAATCATTGCTCCCAAGACACAATGAATGTGGGATTTGTGATTTTTGAGTTTTAAGTGAGTTACAACATTTTGATGGTGGATATAAGATGTGGATGAATTATTTGGTAGTTGGTATTGAAGTCTACTTTGAAGTAGGTGTACACTTTGATATATGGAAGGCCTTTTTTGAAGTAGCTACATAGTTTCATTTAATTTTGGATTTAGATTTGGCTTGGATGCTTTGCATGATACATATTGCCTTGGGATCCATTTCAAATTTATATGTCCACTTTGAAATTTGGATTTATTAGCTTAAAAATATTGATATTTTTTCTTTGTAAATATGTTTCTTTTTATGGTCCCCAATAGTGGATAGAAGGCTTTGGGAATGATGATATATTATGTGAATTAGAGGAGTAATGAAAACAGACTTATGGTAAGGACTATTCATAGCCCCTATTTTTATTTTTGCATCAAATGAAGTTGCCTCAATAATGGAGGTACGACTAATATCCTTAAATTCATTTATTGATGAATAACCAAGTCCTTGATATTTATGATTGTCAAAGAACTGTATTGGCTCCAAAATTACTTGTTCATGTAACCTTGATATGTTTCTTTATAGTGGATTCTTTGACAAATATTGTTCGCAATGGAATATGTGTTTTTCTTGTAACAAGACACTAACTCTTCTTTGTGATGTTGAGAATCATCAATGGTGGCTATCTTCTACTCAATAAGAAAGATGGATTTGACAAAATTGAATGATCCAAGTTGATAGGATATTGTTTCTTTATGCGCCTTTGTACTTGTTGATTTGTTATTCTCAAAATATGTCTAGGGAGAAAAAATATTTTTTTGGATGAACAAGGGAGATATCATCTTTGTGTCCAATGGAGGCAAATATCTCATTTATGGAAGTGGAGGTTATTGGAATATAGAAGGGATCAACTTTGATTTTGGAATTGTGTATGGCATGGAAAGGGATAATGGAATCTTGATTAAGGATAAGATGAGATTTCCAAATTCATATAACTTGATCTTAATTCATTTCAAGTCTTTCTTCTTGGTTCTTTGGATTGTATTGACATAGATCAAATTATGATAATATGGTAGGAATAAAGAACCCTTGGGTATTCTTAGTATGTTGGCTTGGTGATAATTGATTTTGAATAGGAACCACTAGAGTGGAAATGCTGGGTGATGGGGTGAGTGATGGTGTTTGATCCAATATTTCTTGATTATAAAATAGATTTGTATCAAACAATGGATTATCTATTATGGATAACCCTTGAGTAAAATCCTAAAAGTTGTTATTATTGGATGAGTTGATTGATGTTGTGAAGGTGCATAGGATAAATGAATAGTAGGTGGATATTTTTTGGTCATGACTAATGCAATTATTATGGGATGAGTCATCATTAGACATAGATGGATGGTTTTGATAATGCTTAGGAAAATTATCTTTGTATATGCCTAGTTCCTTACTATGTGAGCCATGGATTTATTATTTTGTGATGAATTTTTAGGGTAATCTTCAACAGTGATGTCTCCCCTATCAATGAGAGCTTGAATAAGGTTCTTCAATTTATAGCAACCTTTATTTGTATGTCCCTTAGCTCTATAATAGTAAAAAAAAATTGTGTCCCTCCACCATATAGGTTTAGCGTATGATTCATATTGTCTACTCTCCACAACTGTGATCAAGCTTTCTTGAACCAATTTCTAAAGTGTTGATTCTATGGGTTCTCCTAATGGTGTGTATTTTTGTCGAGGGGTTTTGTTTTGTCTAGGTAGAGAATTTTTTTTATTTTCTTTGATGGTTGATGGGGTTTCACAAATGGGTGGTGTTTGTACGATTATTGTTATTTAGCATTTGAGCCATCTTGGCATCAACCACAACATCATTAACCATATTTTTTTTTTTTTCCAATAAAGGAATTTTTCATTTAAAGAATTTGAATAGTCTTTGTTATCTTTGAAAATCTTGACAAGTCCTTTGAAAATAAATTCTTTCACAATATTAAGACCCTTCTCAATAACCTCATCAAAAGAATTTGAGCATAACACTTTTAGATGGAACCCTATTTTTGTGTTCAAATTTTGGATAAAAGTTTCAAAACAATTATTTCTCTAGGATGTGACAAGTAAACTTGCTAGAAAGACTCCTCCATCTTTGTAAGAAAGAGAAAAAAGACTCCATTATTTTTTTAAGCACTACACAAGTTCGTCATGGAGGTCGCATGTTCTATATTGTATGAAAAATGCAATATGAATTTCTCTGCCAATTCATTGAAAGTCTTAATTCTAGTTGGTAATCTAGAGAACCACTCCATGGTATGTCCCCTTAAGATTCTTAGGAAGTGGCACATAAGATATGGACCACTTCATAACAAGCAACATAAAAAATTTGAATATGCTCACGAGGGTCTCCCTTTCCTAAATACTTGTCAAATTTGGAAATTTAAAAATTATTAGGAAAGGGAGACATGGGTGTTCTCATGTAAAACAAATAGGGTCATATGTATTCTAGTGCATAGATCTTCTTTATTAGACTCATGTAAATACTTGATATTTGTTTTTATAGATCTTGGATCTATTGAGCAAGTTCATTGGAAGGTGTTTGAGTGGGTGTGTTGAAGGGTTGATATGTGGAGATATTATGTGTATTTAATGGACCCAGGAGATTTTTTTTTGATAATTATTCTAAGGTACACACTATTATGTTGTGGTGAATATTATTGTAAGGGGGGAATGATGCATATGGAAAATAAATGAATTAAACTAGTTCAAACAAGATTAAGAATCCCTAAACCCATTACTCATGAAATGCAAAATGAAAGCCATCAATTCAATAAAATAAGAAATTAAGAACCTTAAATGAATTCAAAACAACCAAATCTTACCATACCATGTCGAAGTTCTATTCACATTGATGTTTAGATTGTGTTTGTATCAATGCGAAGCCTCCATTATGCATTGCAAGAGCTTCAATGTGTGTAAAATGATGAACTAGAATGTGATGATAATTCATAGCGTGCTCAAGAGGTAATTGTGCAACACTTTGCTTATGTAAATTCTAGATGATTTGTGAGAGGGTAGAAGATTATTTTATAGATTTCTTGTTTTGAGATGAATGTGCAAGATTACAACAATGCAAAATCATGATCAACTATTGAGAACCATTGAGAGGAGATAGATTACTCAGTTAGCCTCTGTGATCAAATCAATTAAGAATGTTAATTGCACAATCAAGGGATTTAGATTGTATAATCCGTGGAATTGAGGAAATCAAGTTGAGTAGTTAATGGGATTGAAGAATAGATGGATTAGTTAGGAAATAGATGAATCAGTTAACCAATCAGAGTGAGCAATGAGTAGTCATGATTTGCTCAATCACAAAAGGGGTGAAGATAATTAATTAATTGAATTAATTAATTAACATTTTTTAGTTGAATGTGCAAGTCATGTTTGACTTTAACAAATAAGGTTATATTTGTTTGTTGACCTTTTTGAATGATGTTTGAATAATTAATTTAATTATTCAAGTTTAGAAAGGGGAAAGTGATTTAATTAAACTATTAAGTAATAATAATTTAATTGATTTAGGAGAATAGGGTAGATTAGCGACATAATTAAATAATTTGTGTTATTTAATTAATCAAGAGGAATAAAGATTAGATAAATGATGAAATAATGAATTAATTAAATAATTTAAAGATTATTCAAGTAATAGAGGAAAATAGGGTTTTTGATTAAAAATGATGTGAAACGCAGTGATATTAAATGATAATGATGTTGATGATGAAAAAATTTCATTCAGGATGTGTGATAAGTGTTAGGTCATTTTTACGTGTCTACAAATATGTGTTGAAAAATTTGTTCAGTGTCATGACTTGTGTGTCATGCAGTTGTGATATTGGTTGTATGGATGTGCAAGTGGGTTATTTTGGATTGGGTTTTTATTAGGTGAAGTATATGTGTGAGATGATAATTTAGGTGTTGTGAATGTGTTGAATAAATGTAGTTATTGTTGTGGGGATGAGATATTTTGATGTTGTGGTATGGAATGGGGGCTATGTGATGAAATGTTTTGATTTAGAAGTAGATTATATAGATGTGTCTATGACATGAATGTTGTGTATGAAGGTGTTATCATGTGTTGGGCTATGATGTTCAGTTATTATTAGAAGGGATTGTGTTATAACCTTGGGGGTGTTATATGATGGTCCTTGCAATATGTATGTTGTGTATGGAGGTACTTGGATATTCATCATGGAATTGGTATTGTTATGTAGATAATTATTTTGGTATAATATATTAGTTATTTTTAATGTATATGAAGGCAAATGAGTGCTTACTTTGGGTATCAATACGTGAGTTGAGTTGGTTGGTATTATAGATTGTGAAACGGTAGTTGAAACTTGTTGAGGTATGGTTTTAGATGATTGTATGGTAAGATTAGTTGATTGTGGATTAGGAATGTTGTTAGTTGTTTACACGAAATAATTATCTTGTGGTGGTAAAGTATTATTAAATGTTTGAATGAGTTGTGATTGTGGAATAGTGTTTGAATTTACTCCTCCTAAGGTTTGTGACAAAGTGGTTTTTGGAATGAGTATCATGTCAATAGTGGGTGGTAACTTAGAACCTTGTTATGTCAAAGATAGAAAATATTGATCTTGATTTGTTGCTATAACAATATCCACAAGTTTCATGGTATTGGTGTTCTATAGTGATTATGCCAAATCTCTAGATGTTATATCTTTAACATTATTAGATATGGTATTGGGATTTGGTAGATATAGTGTTGTTTTAAATATTATTTTCATAACCACTTGTGATGATTCCCCTTGTATCTCTTGTGGAGGATTAAGATTTATGGGGTCTTTATCAGAATGTTCTTATTATTGTCAAATCTTATTTTTGGTTTGAGACTATTTTCCACTATTAGATGATAAACCTATGAGAATTTTAGATTTTGGAGAGTTTGTAATGTTTAAGATGATGAAATCAAGAAAAGTCAAAAATGTTTCTAGATCTTAGGTGTGATTGGCTATGAATAAATGGTTGTGTTTTTGGGTTAGTTCTGAACATATTTTTGAGTTTTTCAAGTATGGTGAATATGAGATAAGATGATGGAATGACTGATTAAATAGTTTGAAAAAAAATCTATGAATTTGTTGGTATTTTATTAGAATTAAAATTCGCTAAAATTTGCATAGTTTTGTTTCATAAGATTGTAGATTTTTGTGGAAATAGTAAATGGAAATAGTCAGAGGAAATTGTACTTGTGTGATGTAAAATATGTGAATGAGTAATAAAACCACACAATCGATGAAACATTATATTAGAGAATTCAAATAACCAATCTAATAGAATTGAAACAAACAAATTCTTTAAAGACATTTCATTGTTTCCTATCTCCAAGGATTTGTTAAATCATAATGGCTCTCAGATTGTTTGCACTATGACCTTTAGAATGACAACCTGAAGAATGAAATGCTGGAAAATTCAAGAAATCTATTCCTACATGATTAATTGCTAAACTATATGATAATGTTGCTATGATAAGATTGCTCAAAGTCGGGATCCTTTTGTTGTAGAATGAGGTTGTATTTATAGATTTTCCAAGGAATATTCTAATGTGGCAGCAACCAATGGTTAGGATTTTAGCTAGAGAGATCGAGGGTGGAGGATGAAGAAGTTAGAGAGAATCAAGGAGAGTGTTCCCTTTAGTAGAACACTTTGCCAGGTGTGAGAGAGAATAAATAGAAGAAGAGATCCAAGTGTCCCAAAGTTGTTTCAGAATTTGTTGAGGATAATGCTGAATTAATTATTTGACATATTCAATTTGTTGAGACACATGATGAGGTGGAAGGAGGAAAAGTTGTAGACATGTGACTAAATTCAAATTTGTAATTATTCAAATTTAGTAAGAAGATATTAATTAAATAAAACAAACTATTTAAATTTGTTTATTTAATTCAGATTAGAAGAATGTGATTTAAGATAGAAGAATTAGAAAATGTGAACTATATAAATAAACTTAGAATTTATTTATAAGTAGACGAATTAAAAGGTTTATTAATTAAATAACTTTTATTTAATTGATTGATTATCTAGACTAATTTTAGGTGTATACATTTTTCCCCTCTTTGAAGTGATGTGTTTACACATTGCTTCAAAGAAAAATTTGTTGATAGTGCTGACAAAAAAAATTTGATATGCCCCAGAAGTTGATTTCCAAGTGATGATGAATATATGATCCCTCGGGAGATAAATTGATGAATTATTGAATTTTTAGGATTTTCAAAATTTTTGATGATTTCTAAATGATGTGGTGATGATTTTAAAATTTTATGATACTGAGTTGATTTATCTTCCGAAAATGATATTGAACCTGCCAGTTATTAGTTGATTAATTAAGGCCCTTTGTGAAAAATAAATGAATCCCACTTAAATCCCCTTTAAAAGATTAAAAGATGTGAAAAGAACTCATTTGAGCCATTTGAATTTTGAGAGATTAGAGTGATTGAGAAACTTTGTGCAAATTTAGCAAGATGGTGATTTCGATCCAAACCCATTGATTCAAGCGAGTCCAACGTCACAATCACTGGACCGCATATGGACCTCTGGTACGTACCTTGAAAAACCTCCTCGTAAATTGTGAAATGTGGTTTTCCCACATTTTTCAAGTTTAAAATTTGATTTTTAGTTTTTTAGTGCATTTGAGCTCTGATATAGCACATTCAGTTACTATTTTGGCACATTCAGTAGATTAGCGCATATGGTAAATTGTTTAGCACATTTAGGTCAAGATGTAGCGCATACGCTAAATTAGTGCATAGAGGTCAAGATGCAACACATTTGACGAATGATGTAGCACATATAGGTCATGAATTGGCACATAGGATTATTTCTCCAGTGTGTTGGGTCATTTAGCACATTGATGAAATGAAATAATGCATTTGGTAATTTAGCGCATAGAAACCTTGTTATGGTGCATTGATAGAATCCTCTAGTGCATCTATGTTTTTAGTGCATTGAAGCATTGTTTCAATGCATTTACATCAGATTGATGAATTTTTTTTATTAGACTCCTTGATTTTGATGATTGTTGATCACATCAGCCAATGTTTTGATGTTGTTTGATGATGTTGATAGATTAGATGATGATTGATCTCATGATAGGTGAGAATCAATGATAGGATAATGATGATTGACCTCATGATTGGTGAGGATCAATGATAGGATAATGATGATTGACCTCATGATAGCTGAGGATCAATGATAGACACTCACAAGATGTAATCAAAATCTCATCAGAGCTGATTAGATTGATATGTTGATTGATAAGATTGCTTATTTGTGATATGTTATGATGATAGGAGCCTTCGAGGATCCTTCAGTCTTGGGAGTGATTCCCAGAGACCTGGGATTTGATTCCACATCTAGTGCAAGCTGATCTAGATGTGATTGGAAGATGTGGATTGACTTCTTTGATAAATATTCCCCAGCATAGGATTAATAGGGGACTTCTGACAGCTTTGGCAGAGAGGTGGAACAGTGACCACAACACCTTTCACTTTGGTGCAGGAGCACCATTAAGTAAATTTTGTCTATCAAGGTTAATGATGAGTAGGTTATAGGACTTTTAAAATTTTGTATTAAAATAAGGTCTCAAGACCATTTCATGATGTAATGGATCATATTTGAGTCATATTAGGTGTTTAGGGGGTTATCTGGTTTGACATAGCAAAAATTGCATTTTATGCAAAGATTGTCAAACATCAAATTTGCAAAATTGCCTTTTGTGGGAATGTGAATGGTCATAGAGTTCAAAGGGAAGTTAGGGGTAAGTTAAAGAGTTAGTTGGTTTAGGAAAATCATAAATATGATGAGATCCATCATTGTAAGGATATTTTTGAAGATTTGAAAAAGAAACACCAAGTTTTAACACTACTTTTATGGATTTTCCTGATTTTTAACATTTTCCAACACTTGTAGAGGTCATACAACACTCCATTGGTTCAAATAACTTTGGGATAGAATAGTATCTTGTTTTAACTTGTATTTGGATCCAATTTTAAGTTTCCATAATAATTTTTTGAGCATTTATTTGATTGATTCCTCTAACCGACTGAAATAGGGTATTTGAATTTTGAGGGTTTCATAATGTGATAAACCCATTCCACCTACTGTAGTTGATGTACCTCAATGGAATGGGTATAAAATAACTGGTAAAATGTGTGTATGAGGTTTGTGAGAGTGGGGAAGGTCTAGAAGTGCGTTGGGCTTGATGCCCTAAGTGAAAAATTGAGTTTTCCATAAGGAAAGGAGTGTTTTTGATATGTCAAGGTGAGAAATAGTTTGGGGAAGTGTTAGTGGATGTTGTATTGAGTTAGTGCAGACCTATCTAGTCCTGTGTGAAGTGGTTCTAAGATTTTTTGAGGGAAAGAAGAGAGTTTTTAGTGAAACCCTAGATTTTGGGCTTTAAAAGAGGGTTTTTGAGTTTGGCACTTGGTTGAGTGTATTTCTATGAACTAATGGTGGATTCTTAAGTTTTGACATGTGATAATTTCTTCCCCAAGGTTTCAGAGGTTTCGATAGAGTTTGGAGGAAAGTCTCTTTGGTAAAGTGGCCTAATTTGAGGCCTAGAAAGTGTGTAAACCCTGATTTGAGGAAATTGTTACAAAATAACCATTGGTGAATTGATGATATGTTGTTATGTGTCAAAATGGGTCCTTGAAAATGGTCAGGTCCTTGTCTAAAAGAAAGTGGTTGAGTAGTTACAACCAATTGAGTGGATTCCCAGTGCTACTAGGGAAATAGTTGATTTGGTGAAATGATGAAATTTTGATAAGATTGTGATTTGACAATTGTTGTTGTAGATTGGAATTGTGTTTGGTGTGTTTGTAGGACCTTACCCTAATTTCATCAAAGTGGTATTAGAGCGAAGGTACCTGATTCTTGTAGAAGCAACTTGCAGATTGTGAAAAATAGATTGGAAGGTGAATAGGCAAGATTGTGAAGATGCCTCCAAAAGGAAAGAATACAACAAAGGAGATGAATGAATTGAAGATTTGGTACATAAGAGAGATTAGAGAACTAAAAGAGAGGTTGGCAGCCTTAGAAACCAATAAGAGAAGAGTAGTTGAGAGCAGTGAATCAAAGGAAGAAGATGATGAAGAGTTTGAAGATGTTGAAGAAGAACTTGATCTGGAAGATCAGAGAATGGCCAAGTTGTTGAAGGAAGTAAAAGGTGACAAGTATAAGGTAAAAGTTGATATGCAAAATTTTAGTGGAAATTTGAATGAAGAGGAATTTTTAGACTGGATATCTTCTTTGGATAACTATTTTGAATGTGAAGAGATTCCTGAGGAACAGAGAGTTAAGATTTCAAAAACAAAGCTTAAAGGTCATGCACTTGTATGGTGGGATTATCTACAATCAGAAAGAAGGAAACAAGGTAAATCCAAACTTGTGGCATGGGACAAGATGGTAGCAAAGTTAAAAGGTAATTTTCTCCCTTCAGATTATTCAATTCAAATGTTTAAGAGATTGCAAAGTTTAAGGAAAAAGGAAATGGATGTAAAGGCATACGTTGAAGAATTTTATAAATTGTGTATGAAATCTAACCATACTGAAAATGAAGATGATAAGATAGCTACGTACTTGGGTGGCTTGAAAATGAATATACAGTGATGCAGAGCTAGGAGGATTCACAACACATCACACAAACCTTCAACAATAATCCAAAACAATCTTTTTATAACACATGTTATTAAACATTGTATATCACATTGGAAACATAACTATGGCAGCCCACAATTTATTGCCATGAACAGTCATTAATAAATTCTATAAAATGAATAATGAAGCCAATCCATCTGGTGAGATTGAAGAAAACATAGTTATATACTCTTCCTAAAATTATTATGAAGATCCAACGGTTGAAATAAAAGTTATTGTATTTTTCCCAAAACTGCAAACCCTAGGTAGGGTTCAAACCTGCCCTCACAAAAATGTTCATAACTTATTCAATTCTTAATGAATTTTGATGAGAGTTGAAGCAAATGAAATTAGATTCACATGGGAACAAAATCCAATTTATTTTATATCCAAAATATAGAATTTATATTCCGTACCATCACACTTCTTTAGACTGTAAATTCTGCACAATATTGTTAGAATAGGCAGTCTCACCAAAATAATCATATCTTCCACAAAACTTGATGAAATTCAATGAGACAAAAATAATTGGAAACTAGAAATATATATCTTTCCATCAATATATGATACTCCATTATTTGAGTCCATTCTAGGCCGTACAAAACACAACTTCAGCCTGGTAACAATGTAAAAATCAGAAAATGCATACCAAACTTGAGGTTGCCATTCATTTAACTTCAAAAATAATGTCTCCAACCCCCAATTCGAGTTTTGGAAGGTTTATTTATACATTTTCAACCCAAACCAACTATTTTCAACCACCTTTTGATTAGTGTGTTGACAAAACACCTTAATGACATTTCATCTACCTAATTTTGCACTTTTGACAATTTTTACAATATATGAGAAATGAACAACATCCTAGGACCTATAACACCACAAAGGTGGCCTCTTGGGCTTATTAAAATCTCAAAACATAAAAATGGAACAAATAACTCAATATGGATTCATGGAGGCATGTGATCAAATAGGTGCTCCTGCACCAAACTCCCGAGGGCAAAAGAATTCAAGCCCCTTTGAATTGTCTTCTTCCTAGTCTTCCAATTAGGTTGCACCTTGTCCTTTTTCTTTTCAATCATATTTTGTCCTTTATTCCTTTTTTTATTCTTATACCTTCTCCTTTCAAGTATCCCTGCAACTTGGAAGTCCCAAAACTCTATCATATCATCAAACACTTCACTTTGTCCTTCATAACCTGCACATACATAGTCCAAGGAAAAATTAGAAACAAAATATAGAGACCTTGAGGTCTCCTCCTTGTCTTCTTGTACTTCAAATTCCTCTTCACCCATAACCAACTTATCCAATCTTGACACCAATTCACTTTCAACCTCAATTTCCTTGCTTTCTTCTACCTTGATGATTTCTTCTTCCTCTTGTTTGAATTTTCCATCACCAACCTTACTATTCCATTCTTCTTCAATGGCTGCATATTGTGCCCATAAATCTTCTTCTTCATCTTTGACTAAATTTGCTGCCTTCTTTTGTTTTCTTTGTTTCTTCATAATCTTCTTTATAGGCCAAACCATCTTCCTTTTCAATTTCAAATGCCAACTTGTATCTTGTTTCATCATTTGTTCCATCTTCATCATGGATTCTTGGAACTCTTCTTCAAGTCTTTTCAATTCTCCCTTCAACTCAGCAATCTCTTTGTCCATCTTCTCTTGCCTTATCCTTTTCTTTCTTTCCTTCTTTCTCAACTTTTTTTCCTCTCTTTCCTTCTTTCTTGAATCCTCAGCTTGCAAATATCTTTCCAATCTTCTCAACAAATCCATCTCCACAAGCAAGTCTCTCCTTGCTTCCACTTCACTTTGCCACACCTAGGCAATCAGGTTACTTCCTCAACCTGCACAACACACAACCACAAACACCAACACAAAACCAACAAACTTCACCAGCCCATATCTTTTCTAGGATCTGATACCAATTTGATGCAGAGCTAGGAGGATTCACAACACATCACACAAACATTCAACAATAATCCAAAATAATCTTTTTATAACACATGTTATTAAACATTGTATATCACATTGGAAACATAACTATGGCAGCCCACAATTTATTGCCATGAACAGTCATTAATAACTTCTATAAAATGAATAATGAAGCCAATCCATCTGGTTATATTGAAGAAAACATAGTTATATACTCTTCCTAAAATTATTATGAAGATCTAACGGTTGAAATAAAAGTTATTGTATTTTTCCCAAAACTGCAAACCCTAGGTAGGGTTCAGACCTGCCCTCACAAAAATGTTCATAACTTATTCAATTATTAATGAATTTTGATGAGAGTTAAAGAAAATGAAAGTATATTCACATGGGAACAAAATCCAATTGATTTTATATCCAAAATATAGAATTTATATTCCGTACCATCACACTTCTTTAGACTGTAAATTCTGCACAATATTGTTAGAATAGGCAGTCTCACCAAAATAATCATATCTTCCACAAAACTTGATGAAATTCAATGAGACAAAAATAATTGGAAACTAGAAACAGAGATCTTTCCATCAATATATGATACTCCATTATTTGAGTCCATTATAGGCCGTACAAAACACAACTTCAGCTTGGTAACAATGTAAAAATCAGAAAATGCATACCAAACTTGAGGTTGCCATTCATTTAACTTCAAAAATAATGTCTCCAACCCCCAATTCGAGTTTTGGAAGGTTTATTTATACATTTTCAACCCAAACCAACTATTTTCAACCACCATTTGATTAGTGTGTTGACAAAACACCTTAATGACATTTCATCTACCTAATTTTGCACTTTTGACAATTTTTACAATATATGAGAAATGAACAACAGAACAACATCCTAGGACCTATAACACCACAAAGGTGGCCTCTTGGGCTTATTAAAATCTCAAAACATAAAATGGAACAAATAACTCAATATGGATTCATGGAGGCATGTGATCAAATAGGTGCTCCTGCACCATACAGGATGAGTTGGCTTTGACAAATCCTAGGAGTGTGGAGGAATGTTATCAAATGGAATTGAAGGATGAAGATAAAGTGAAAAGAAGACAAGAGAAAATAGTAAGAGGAAGAGGTAGCACCATGAGTGGAAGAGGATATTTTTCTACTCCAAGAAAAACAACTGAAATTCAAGAACCAAGCAAAAGAGATGAACAAGTTCTAGAATTTAGAGGAGGTTATAGAGGCACAAGGGGCAGATTTAGAGGTGGAAGAAATTCTAACACTTTTGCAAGTAGATGTTATCATTGTCAAGAATATGGCCATCCTGCTTGGAAGTGCCCTGAGAAGGTTGGTTCAACTTCAAGTGGAGGAAAAAGAAAGCTTGATAGAAGAGAACAAATAGTTCAATAAGATGAAGCTGAAAGTAGTTCAAGTTTAAATAGATTGGTTGCAAGGGCTGAAGTTGGAGAGATGTTGATGATGAAGAAACAATCCTTGAAGAAAACAAAGGAGGAAGAGCTGCTTCAAAGAAGAGCATTATTTAGGATAGTCTACAAGTGTAAAAATAAGGTATGAAAAGTGATTGTTGATTCAAGTTGTACATATAGCAATGTGTCTAGTGAGATGGTGGAAAAGTTGCATTTGCAAAAAGTACCTAGAGAAAGGCCATATAGGGTGTCACGGGTTAGTGATAATCAGTCTTTGGTGGTGAGTGAACAAGAAAAAGTTGAGTTTCAGATTGGGCAGTATAAAGATGAAGTACTTTGTGATATAATCCCCATGAATTGTTGTCATATGTTGCTAGGAAGGCCCTGGCAGTTTGACAGGTCAGCCTTGTACAATCGAAGGAAAAACACATACCTCATTGAAAAAGATGGAAGAGAGTTTGTTCTAATTCCATTGAATGAAGGGGAAAATGAACAAGGTGAGATCATTATGTTAGGGAGAAAGGAGTATGTGCATGTTGAGGAAGGTAAAGGCAAGAGTGTAGATTTGGCAGCCAGTGCAAAACAAGACAAGGTGCAGACAGTAAGTAAGGGAAATGAGGATAAGGTGCAGGCAATGATAAATAGGAATTCCTTCATATGGAACAAGAAAGTAGAAGTAAGTGAGTCTCAGGTGGATATAGTGTAGTGTAAGGATAGAAGGCCTTTGGAAAGGCAAGAAGAGAGGACAATGTGTTGATTGGGACAGTTGAGTGCCCTATAGTAGTAGGGAAACAAGTAAGAAGATAGTTCAAAGGTGTAAGTACTGAGATTGGTAGGGTAGAAGACAAGAAGATAAAGGTTTGTGATGGGATAGTAAATTGGAAAGTTGTTGGTACAGTGAAAAGACAGTACAAAGGTGTTGACACAGAACCTTGGGAGAATGGTAAGACAACTGATAATGAGATAAAGGCTTTGGATGTTGATAGGATAGTAAACAATGCAAGTACAAGTCTGACAAAGATAAAGAGGTCTGATGGTATAGTTGACAGTGATGAAAGAGCAGTTGGCATGAGTATTAGACAGTGGATGATGCATGGAGAGCAAGGTAAAGTGAAGGAATATGTTGGAGGTCAGAGCATAGATGAAAAGAAAGGTGAAATGATAGTATTTGAAATGGAAAAGTTGGCAAACACCCCACGGTGTTGTGTGACAGTGAGGAGCAAGTTTCAAATGGAGGCGAATTCAAGGATGCTAAGGGCAGTGAAAATCAAGGACACAACAAACCTGATGAAGAAAAGCATGGAGGATTGAAACATGAAGAAAACAAAGGACATGCTACACTAATCTTTCCAAGAGACTTGGAAAAGTTTCAAGTTGGGGTGTATGGTGCAGGAGCACAATTAAGTAATTTTTTCCTATCAAGGTTAATGATGAGTAGGTTATAGGAATTTTGAAATTTTGTATTAAAATAAGGTCTCAAGACCATTTCATGATGTAATGGATCATATTTGAGTCATATTAGGTGTTTAGGGGGTTATTTGGTTTGACATAGCAAAAATTGCATTTTATGCAAAGATTGTCAAACATCAAATTTGATAAATTGCCTTTTGTGGGAATGTGAATGGTCATAGAATTCAAAGGGAAATTAGGGGGAAGTTAAAGAGTTAGTTGGTTTAGGAAAAGAATAAATATGATGAGATCCATCGTTGTAAGGATATTTTTGAAGATTTGAAAAAGAAACACTAAGTTTTAACACTGCTTTTCTGGATTTTCCTGATTTTTAACATTTTCCAACACTTGTAGAGGTCGTACAACACTCCATTGGTTCAAATAACTTTGGGAAATAATAGTATCTTGTTTTAACTTGTATTTGGATCCAATTTGAAGGTTCCATAATAATTTTTTGAGCATTTATTTGATTGATTCCTCTAACCGATTGAAATAGGGTATTTGGATTTTGAGGATTTCATAATGTGATAAACCCATTCCACCTACTGTAGTTGATGTACCTCAATGGAATGGGTATAAACTAACTGGTAAAAGGTGTGTTTGAGGTTTGTGAGAGTGGGGAAGGTCTAGAAGTGCATTGGGCTTGATGCCTTAGGTGAAAAATTGAGTTTTCCATAAGGAAAGGAGTGTTTTTGATATGTCAAGGTGAGAAATAGGCTGGGGCAGTGTTAGTGGATGTTGTATTGAGTTAGTGCAAACCTATTTGGTCTTGTGTGAAGTGGTTCTAAGATTGTTTGAGGGAAAGAAGGGAGTTTTCAGTGAAACCCTAGATTTTGGGCTTTAAAAGAGGTTTTTTGAGTTTGGCACTTGTTGGAGTGTATTTCTCTGAACTAATGGTGGATTCTTAAGTTTTGGCATGTGAGAATTTCTGCCCCAAGGTTTCAAAGGTTTTGGGATAGTTTGGAGGCAAGTCTCTTTGGTAAAGTGCCCTAATTTGAGGCCTAAAAAGCATGTAAACCCTAATTTAAGGAAATTGTTACAAAACAACCATTGGTAAATTGATGATATGTTGTTATGTGTCAAAATGGGTCCCTCAAAATGGTCAGGGCCCTGTTTGAAAGAAAGTGGTTGAGTAGCTACACCTAATTGAGTGGATTCCCAGTACTACTAGGGAAAGAGTTGATTTGGTGAAATGGTGAAATTTTGATAAGATTGTAATTTGACAATTGTTGTTGTAGATTGGAATTATGTTTGGTGTGTTTGCAGGACCTTCCCCTGATTGCATCACACTTATCCACTAGTGAGATGACAATGACACCAGAGGATATCGTATCTTAAGGAATCCTGTTGTTGGTGAGTTGGTTGTCTATGATTCCACGGAGTAGGGGGGCACTGATGCATTGAGGAAAGTTTTCGAGGATGACTAGATTTACAGATATGAGATTCCATGGTGGTATATGGTTGATGCATATGCAACACTACCACATGTTCTTGCTGGGTTCATTGGAGGTTTCTTATGTCCTGACCGCAAGTCGAAGGGAATCTTAGTTGGTTTGGGTCGAATATTAGAGAGCATGATCACATAGGGGACTCAATATGCTTAGGTCTCCTACATGCTAGCACACTTGTACCATGATCTTCACCAAGTGGTTTATCTTAGAGGGGCCAGTTT
Source organism: Sequoia sempervirens (assembly GCA_007258455.2). NCBI lineage: Eukaryota > Viridiplantae > Streptophyta > Pinopsida > Cupressales > Cupressaceae > Sequoia > Sequoia sempervirens. The sequence goes on from VDFB02326647.1 coordinate 21,158, forward strand.
GTCGGCGGGGGTGAAATTGTTATAGATATGGGCATGGGAGCACATAGTTGTCACTCATCCAGTGGTTGATAGACAGCGTATGGCTGGTCGACAATACGTTCATGGATATACAGGTCCAGTTGTCTAGCATAAGCTGGGAAAATTAGAGTATTGGCGGAGGGTTTTAGATGATCTTGATACTGTGACATGGAGGCCCTATCTAGACTATGAGCAGTGGTCGGAGGATGATATAGAGATGCTATATGTGTGCACTACTAGATATTTGATTGGGAGGACATCGTTTGTGATAGTACGGGCGAGTACAGGGTATTCCCTAGGGAGTTGCGCTATATGCATGCAGATGATAGAACATTTTGGAGTGGGGCTCAATTTTATCATATGATGTAGCATGTGAGGAGTACCTTGAATTACATGCAGTTGTATGGGAGTATCATCTAGAGATCATAGAGGTTGTAGTGTTGCAGGAGTATGCACACTATTTCTTCTCACATCCTTTCCCGAGGATATCCAGTTCAGATGAGCCAGTACCAACCCTAGATGATGATTAGGCACTTAGACGGAGGAGGGGTGGAGGAGGTGATGATGAGGAGAGTGAGAGTAGTGATGATGGAGATGGAGCTAGGGGTGGTGGTGGTGGTGGTGGTGGTGGTGGTGATGGTGATGGTGGCAGAGATGATGATGGAGGTGATGGTGGTGACAGACCAGTGTTATTTCTCAGAGTTCCTCGGAGGGGGAATCGTTGGTGGTTGCAACACAATAGCATGTTCAGATTCATTTTCCCTCACAGCAGTAATAGGCTCAGATAGCTACTTTGTAGGCCTAGGTACAGACTCTATAGGGTCAGTTGGTATAGATACAGGGTCAGATACAAGCATAGACACAGGCACATGCATAGGCATAGGCACAAATTGCTACTCTCACAGCCGAGAGAGATACCCTGAGGCAGCGGTGTGACTAGGCCAAGGCCTTGTCAGAGAGATTGCAGAGATTTGTCAAGGGTACTATGACAACACATTACCTCATAGAGGTATGACACTCTACCAAGGAGGTCGAGTATTATAGGTTGCAATACCATGAGGTAGTGCCTCCATAGCAATAGGTTAGTTATGCTCAGTCTACTAGTGCCAGGTCAGGATGGAGCCACTCGCGGACTACCAGCAGGGGTGTGACAGGGCCACCACGTAGAGATCTAGGTGTAGGACCATCAGGTGGTGTAGTAGGAGGCATAGGGCAGACATTGTCTGGGGGTATCAGCACATAGCCTTTGTGTTGTCATATTTGATATATTGAGACATTTGATGTATACCTTGATTCAGTTGAGACATTATGATTTCTGCCACTTTGATGTTGTATCTCTCTACATATTTAGATATCATTGTACACTTGACATTATGATTTTGATATGATATGATATGCAGTGGATACCCTTTTGATCTATATGTGTTTATATGATTTTATGATGGATACCTATGATGGATGCATTTAGTTTCTATTCTATATGCTATGTGATGTTTAATATGCTTATGTTATGATTATGTATGGATGAAATGATGATATGATGATGATTCTATATGTTCAATGGATGATGCTTTATGTTGTATGAGATGGGTTTGATTATGTAAATGATATGTAATGCACTTTATTTTTGTATTTTCTAATGAAAATATTATGATGTAATGCATGGATGGATGAATGGTGTGATAATGTTTTCTAACGTATGTATGATATGCAAATGATTATGCAACCACATGAGAATGATATGTTTTTGTTATTTTCAAATGTACTCAATCCATTAATGATAGAGATAACATCATTTTGAAAATTGTGCCAACCTTGGAAAATCTATAACTATAGATGCAAAACTAATATGGATGCAATCTAACTTAACCATGCAAATCTAAATATGCAAATTTTGTCATTGTATCAACCAATTTATCATGTTTTTTATCATCATTGAGCCTTTAAAATGTTGAAAGTGAGTACAAACATTGATGGTATAAATAGACCATGATGACCTGAGTACTACTTCCATGATTTTTTATATTGCAAGTTAACACAAGCATCTAGGTATAATTAAACCGAGATGACCTGAGTATTTCTTGCATAAAAAAGACAAGAGTTAATCATTTTCCTATGCAAATTCGAAATGTCATCAATGATACTTTGTAGAGCACGTCTCGCGATAATTCACATAGTAGTAATGATTAACTCATGGACAATAGACAAGGAAAAATCATACTCCTTCCTAGCTCCTCTAATTCAAGACATCCTCGAGGTGCTCTAGTTATATGATAACAAAAATCAAAGTACAATAGTTGAACATTCATGCTAACGTGATAAAAATAATGATTCAATCATCATCCATTTAGATTTGTTTTGATTGATTGATTTGGCTGTTTGATATTGAAGGTTGATGTGTAAAGTTCGTGATCAATGTTCAATTTTAAGTTGCACTGTGATTGTTGTGTTGGAAACGTTGTCTGACTTTTTGCTTGTCTATTGATTTAAGCTCAAAGTTTATTGCCCCCAGTGAGTTCAGGATTTTTCCCCCAGACCAGGGTGAGACACGATTGCAATGCCAGGATATGTACATGAGGATTTCCAATGACAGGCGAGAATGATGGTGAAAGATAACAATCGAAACATACTCAAATAGATGGAAAAGCTAATCTATCACAAATAGTGCTTGTTTCCAGGTTTTCACTACTTGTTTTTATTGCACTTTTTTATATTTTATGATTTCTTTGATTTTTTTGATTTTTCACTTTTTTTGTATTTTCAATTTTTATTTTTTTGTATTTTTCTCTTTTTTTACTTTTTTTTTGCTATCACCAAGACGCCTATTTTCCAGGTTTTCATCAGGGTGACCATTTTTTAGGACATTTTCTCTTTTTTTTTTGTATTTTTTCAGGACTTTTACCATGCACTGGATGAGTTAGGTGTAGAACTTCTTGAGATGCACGCTATTGATAGGTTCCTCAAACAAATCCCCTTCAGGTGTAGACATCTGATACGCTCCTGATCCAAAGACTGATACAACAACAAAAGGACCTATCCAATTTGGTTAAAATTTTCCTTTATTTTCCCTATCTTGTTGATTGTGGGGATTTTCTTTCAGGACCATGTCACCAACTTGAAATGTTCTTGGTTTGACCTTGTGATTATAACTTTTGGACATTCTCTACTGATAGGATTTTAGGTGATCAACTGCATGTTGACGAAACTCATCCAACAATCATATACCATCTAAGACACAATACCCTACCAGCTGATCTATCCCGAAACCAAAAATGAAACTTTATTCGACAAGCAGCTTGACATACCTTGATAGTGGATATACTTTATCGATGAGGTCTCAATGGTACTCTCCTTCGGTGTCTTGAACGTAACAAATCTAAAACCACTTTATGTGAGGTTCATGAAGGTATATGTGGCACTCATTCAAGTGGAATAACTTTATCTAAGAAACTCCTATGCTTGGGGTATTACTGACTGAATATGGAGGATTCTTTTCAATTTGTCAAGAAATGCCAAAAATGCCAAGTCCATGGAAACCTGATACATGCACCAGCATAGGACTTGCAACCATTCGCATCAATATGGTCTTTCTACCAATTGGGATTTGACCTTGTAGGTAAGATTCATCTGTCATCTTCCAATGGACACAAATTCATCATTATAGCCACATAGTATTTTACAAAGTGGATTGAAGTTGTTCCCTTAACCACCATCACTGGTAAACAAATAGCCTCTTTTATCCTAAATTAAATTATGTGTCGGTATGGTATTCTAGAGTCCATTGTCATTGAGAATGGTAGAATTTTCAAGAATTAGGATGTCCAAGAACTTTGTGAAAGGTTTTATATCCAACATTGATTTTCCACACCTTACTACCCTCAAGGGAATGGCCAAGCAGAAGCCTCAAACAAAACCATTCTGAAAATCCTAAAGAAAACCATCAACAATGTTGGATGTGATTTACACATTCAACTAAACCTTGCTCTGTGGGCTTACCGTACTAGTATACAAACCACAATAGGAGCCACACCATATGCTCTAGTCTATGGATCAAAATCAATTTTACCTATTGAGATTGAGCTACCATCCCTATGGGTGTCTTTGAAGGGAATCATTTCAGAGGAAGATTGTATCCAGGCTACAAGAGTTGGAACTGTTGGATGAGCTTCGTTAGCATGCAATTGATCACCTGAAAGCCTATCAGTAGAGAATGTCCAGAAGTTATAATCACAAGGTCAAACCAAGCACATTTCAAGTTGGTGACTTGGTCTTGAAAGAAAATCCCCGCAATCAACAAGATAGGGAAAAGAAAGGAAAATTTGAACTAAATTGGCTAGGTCCTTTTGTTGTTGTATTAGTCTTTCGATCAAGAGTGTATTAGTTGTCTACGCCTGAAGGGGATTTGTTTGAGGAACCTATCAATAGCCTGCATCTCAAGAAGTTCTACACCTAACTCATCTAGTGCATGGTAAAAGTCCTGAAAAAATATAAAAAAATGAGAAAATGTCCTAAAAATGGTCACTCTGATGAAAACCTAGCAAATAGGTGTCTTGGTGACAACAAAAAAAAAGTAAAAAAATTGAAAATACAAAAAAAAGTGAAAAATCATAAAATCTAAAAAAGTGCAATAAAAACAAGTAGTGAAAAGATGGCAACAGGTGTTATTTGTGATAGATTAGTTTTTCCATCTATTTGATCATGTGTCGATCATTCACTTTTGCCATCATTCTCCCTATCATCCAAAACCCTCATGTACATATCTTGGCATTGCGGTCGTGTCTCACCCTGGATTGGGGGAAAAATCCTAAACTTGTTGGGGGCAATAAAATTTGAGCTTAAAACCAACAGACAAATGGCAACAAGCAAATGTTGCAAACACAACGATCATCATGCAACTCAACATTGAAAATCAATTATCACAATCCTTAGCAAAACAACCATCCAAACTAATAAAACAATCAATCAATCAAAACAAATCTAAATGGATGATGTCTAAATCATGGTTTTATCACGTTAGCATGAATGTTCAACTGTTGTACTCTGATTTTTGTTATCATATCTCCAAAGCACCTCGAGGATGTCTTGAATTAGAGGAGCTAAGAAGGAGTATGATTTTTCTTTGTCTGTTGTCTATGAGTTAATCATTACTACTATGTGAATTGCCGCAAGACGTGCTCTACAAAGTATCACTGATGACATTTCAGATTTGCATAGGAAAATGATTAACTCTTGTCTATTTTACACAAGAAATGCTCAGGTCATCTCGGTTTAATTATACCTAGATGCTTGTGTTAACTTGCAATATCAAAAATCATTAAAGTAGTACTCAGGTCATCATGGTCTAATTATACCATCGATGTTTGTACTCACTTTCAACAATTCAAAGGCTTAATGATGATAAAAATATTGAAAAATTGGTTGCATATGATGACAACAGTTGCATATTTAGATTTGCATGGTTAAGTTAGATTGCATCCATATTAGTTTTCACATCTGTATTTATAGATTTTCCAAGGCTGGAAATTTTTTCAAAATGTTGTTATCTTTATTATTAATGGATTGAGTACATTTGACATTAACAAAAACATATCATTCTCATGAAGTTGCATAATCATTTGTGTATCATACATACATTAGAAAGCATTATCACATCATTCATCCATCCATGCATTACATCATAATATTTGCATTAGAAAATACAAAAATAAAGTGCATTACATATCATTTACATAATCAAACCCATCTCATACAACATAAAGCATCATCCATTGAACATATAGAATCATCATCATATCATCATTGCATCCATACATAATCATCACATTAGCATATTAAACATCACATAGCATATAGAACAGAAACTAAATGCATCCATCATAGGCATCCATCATAAAATCATATAAACACATATAGATTGCTAATCATCGCTACATATCATATAATCTCAAAATAAATGTCAAGTGTACAATGATATCCAAATATGTAGAGAGATACAACATCAAAGTGGCATAAATCATAATGTCTCGTTTGAATCATGGTATACATCAAATGTCTCAATATATCAAATCTGACAACACAAAGGCTATGTGTTGCTACCCGGAACAATGTCGATACAATGCCTCTCTTTTCCACGATGGTACTACACGGATGTTGATTTTGTTGCGTCGCCTATTGGTGGTTCGTAGTTGGATCCGTCTTGTTGGCGCTGGAAGTTGGGCATGACTGGCGTTTGTGCGGGACTGCATAAGCGGGTATGCGTCGCGGCGTGGCGGTATCGCGGTTGATGTGCCTCCTGGGGTGATGGCATCATGCTGCCCTTGTAGCTCTTTTGCGGTCTCTGGCAGGATATAAGATGCTGCTTGGCGAGTTGTCATATAGCGGCTGTGGGGTGGCGGTCATGTTTGTGCGTGCGTGGTAGCATTGATGCGTAAGCGTCGTTACGGTATCTATGCGGGTTGTTATGGGGTTTGTGCCGGGCGTAGAGGCGGCTATCTGAAGTACTGCTTGGGAGAATGGATATGGACGTGTTTGTTGTTGTGGCCGCAGGGATCTTTTGCTCATAGGGGCGCTCTAAGGTGGCGGTTTCACCACCATCGCACTCCGTCTGCATCTCGAAAGCATCACCATTGCCGCCGCCACTTTGCATCTCGTAATAAAGTAAGTAAAGCAACATATGTCATCCTCGATAAATGCACTCATCCGCCATAAATGCGGTTCGATGATCGTCGAGGGTGGAGTACTTTGGCTCAAGTGCGGTGGATGTTCTCAGAATGATCAATGAAAGGAATGGTGTTCATGCTCCTCACGATGGCGCGGCCTCTGTGATCTTGGATGATATACGTAGCGTGATAAATTTGGTCCTCGTAACGCATCATGTGATCAAAATGTCACATCTGGAATGATAAACAAATACGTATGAGGGTGCGGCTCCACAGGGCGTAGCGCGATGTGACCGTGACGCACTCTCCCAAGAAGGAATCTCTATATCACAAATGGTGTCCTCCCAATCAAATATCTAGCAATGCACACATATGGCATCTTTGTATCATCCTCTGGCCACTACTCGTAGTCTAGATAGGGCTTCTATGTCACAGTATCAAGATCATCTAGAACCCTCCACCAGTACTCTAATTTTCCCAACTTATGTTGGACAACTAGACCTATATATCCATGAACATATGGTCGACCAGGCAGATGCTATCTATCAACCACTAGACAAGTGACAACTATGTGCTCCCATGCCCATATTTGTAACAGTGTCACCCTAGCTGACAAACTGGCCCCTCTGAGATAAACCACCTAGTGAAGATCATGGTACAAGTGTGCTAGCATGCAAGAGCCCCAAGCATATCGATTCCCCTATGTGATCATGCTCTCTAATATCCAACCCCAACTGACTGAGAGTCCCTTCAACCTATGGTCGATACATAAGAATCCTCCAATGAATCCAACAAGAACACATTGTAGTGTCACATATGCATCAACCATATCCCACCATGGAATCTCATATTTGCAAATCTGATCATCCTCGAAGACTCTCCTCAATGCATCGGTTCCCCCCTACTCCACATAATCATAGACAACCAACTCGCCAACAATAGGAATCCTCAAGATATAGTAAACATCCTCTGGTGTCACTGTTATCTCACCAGTGGCTAAGTGAAAGGTGTTGTGGTGACTGTGCCACCTCTCTGCCAAAGCAGTTAGAAGTCCCCTATTAATCTTATGCTAGGGCATATCTATCAAAGAAGTCAATCCGCATCGTCCAATCACATCTAGATCATCCTGCACCATATGTGGAATCAAATCCCAGGTCTTCGAGAATCACTCCCGAGATTGAAGGATCCTCGAAGGCTCCTATCATCATAACATATCGTAAATCAGCAATCTTATCAATCAACCTATTAATCTAATAAGCTCTTATGAGATTTTGATTACATCTCGTGAGCGTCTATCATTGATCCTCACCTATCATGAGGTCAATCATTATTATCCTATCATTGATCCTCACCTATCATGAGGTCAATCATCATTATCCTATCATTGATTCTCACCTATCATGAGATCAATCATCATCTAATCTATCAACATCATCAAACAACATCAAAACATTAGCTGATGTAATCAACAATCATCAAAATCAAGGAGTCTAATCCAAATTTCATCAATCTAGCCTAGATGCACTGAAACAATCTTTCTATGCACTGAAAACATGTATGCACTAGAAAATTTCATAGATGCACCAAAACAGTGCCTCACTGCGCTAAAATTACATATGTGCCATCAAATTCTACCAATGCGCCATTTTACTATATCAATGCGCAAAATCTCTCAATGCGCTAAAAAGCTCACCAAATGCACTAAACTATGACTTCTATGCTCTAAGTAACCTGATGCGCTAAATTATTGACCCTATGCACTACAAAAAATCATCTATGCACCATTTTACTAGATGTGCTACAATCTGGACTAAATGCGCTACAACATTGACCTAATGCGTTATATCGGACTTTGGATGTGCTAAAACACAATTTGCAAATTTTAAAATGTGAAAAATGTGGGAAAAACACCATTCAAAAGTCACAAGGAGGTTTTTCGCAGTACATTCTATAGGTCCATACACGGTCGGGCGGTTGTGGCGCCGAACACGCTCAAATCGATGCATTTGGTAGGGGGATCACTATCTTGCTCAATTTGCTCAAAGTTGCTCTAATGACATAATTTCTAAAATGAAAATGACACAAATGAGCTATAATCACATCTTTTTAACCTTTTAAAGGGGTAATTAAGTAGGATTAAGTGGGATTTATTTTATTTTTTATTTTAAAATGGCCTTAATTAATCAATTCATCAAAGGGGGTAGGATCAACATCATTTTTCAGAAGATAAATCGTCTCAACATCATTAAAAATTTGAGATCATCATCAAATCATTAGAAAATCATAAAAAATTCAAAAAATTCAAAAAATCCTAAAAATTCAAAAATTCATTGATTTATCTCCCGAGCGGCATAATTCACCATCACTTGGAAATCAACATATGGGGCATATCCAAAAAAAAATTGTCAGCACTATCAATAAATTTTTCTTTGAAGCAATGTGTAAACACATCAATTCAAAGAGGGGCAAAATGTATACACCTAAAATTGGTCTGGATAATCAATTAATTAAATACAAGTTATTTAATTAATAAACCATTTAATTCGTCTACTTATAAATAAATTCTAAATTTATTTATATAGTTCACATTTTCTAATTCTTTTATCTTAAATCACATTCCTCTAATCTTAATTAAATAAATAAATTTCAATAGTTTGTTTTATTTAATTATCTTTGCTCTTATTAAATTTAAATTCCAAATTTTAAATTTAGTTACATGTCTACAACTTTTCCTCCTTCCACCTCATCATGTGTCTCAACAAATTGAATATGTCAAATAATTAATTTAGCATTATCCTCAACAAATTCTAAAACAAACTTGGCACACTTGGCTCTCTTCCTCCATTTATTCTTCTAAACACTTGGAAAATTGTTTTATTAAAGGGAACACTCTCCTTGATTCTCTCTAACTTCTTCATCCTCCACCCTCGATCTCTCCAGCTAAAATCCTAACCATTGGTTGATGCCACATCAGAATATGCCTTGGAAAATCTATAAATATAGCCTCATTCTACAACAAAAGGATCCCAACTTTCAGCAATCTTACTCTGCAGAATTTTCATTAGAGCATTTGTGAGCATTTAGCAATTAGCACTTTAGAAGCATACCAATTTATAATCATGGCTTAGTTATTAGCTACATTTTAGTTGATTATCCAAACCGATTTTAGATGTATACATTTTGCCCCTCTTTAAAGTGGTGTGTTTACACATTGCTTCAAATAAAAATTTGTTGATAGTGCTGACAAAAAAAAATTGATATGCCCTAGAAACTGATTTTCTAGTGATGATGGATATATGCCCCCTCGGGAGATAAATCAACGAATTTTGAATTTTTAGGATTTTTTTGAATTTTTGATGATTTCTAAATGATGTGATGATGATTTTCAAATTTTATGATGTTGAGTCAATTTATCTTCTGAAAATGATACTGAACCTTCCAGGTGATTAGTTGATTAACTAAGGCCCTTTGTGAAAAATAAAATGAATCCCACTTAAATCCCCTTTAAAAGATTAGAGTGATTGAGCAACTTTGTGCAAATTTAGCAAGATGGTGATTCTGATCCAAACCCATCGATTCAAGTGAGTTCGATGTCACAACCACTTGGCCGCGTATGGACCTCTGGTATGTACCCCAAAAAACCTCCTCGTAAATTATGAAATGCATTTTTCCCACGTTTTTCAAGTTTAAAATTCAATTTTTAGTTTTTATGCACATTTAGTTACTATTTTGGTGCATTCAGTAGATTAGCACATATGGTAAATTGTTTAGCACATTTAGGTCAAGATGTAGCACATACGTTAAATTAGTGCATAGAGGTCAAGATGCAATGCATCTGAGGAATGATGTAGCGCATATAGTTCATGAATTGGCACATAGGGTTATTTCTCCAGCACATTGGGTCATTTAGTGCATTGATGAAATGAAATAGTGCATTGATGAATGTTGATGGTGCATTTGGTAATTTAGCGCATAGAAACCCTATTATGGTGCATTGATAGAATCCTCTAGCGCATCTATGTTTTTAGTGCATTGAAGCATTGTTTCAGTGCATTTACACCAGATTGATGATTTTTTTATTAGACTCCTTGATTTTGATGATTGTTGATCGTGTCAGCTGATGTTTTGATGTTTGATGATGTTGATAGATTAGATGATGATTGATCTCATGATAGGTGAGAATCAATGATGGGATAATGATGATTGACCTCATGATTGGTGAGGATCAATGATAGGATAATGATGATTGACCTCATGATAGGTGAGTATCAATGATAGATGCTCACGAGATGTAATCAAAATCTCATCAGAGATGATTAGATTGATAGGTTGATTGATGTTGATTGATAAGATTGTTGATTCGTGATATGTTATGATGATAAGAGCCTTTGAGGATCCTTCAGTCGAGAGCGATTCCCAAAGACCTAGGATTTGATTCCACATCTGGTGAAGGATGATCTAGATGTGATTGGATGATGTGGATTTGACTTCTTTGATAGATATGCCCTAGCATAGGATTAATAGGGGACTTCTAACCACTTTGGCAGAGAGGTGGCACAGTGACCACAACACCTTTCACTTAGCCACTAGTGAGATGACAGTGACACAGAGGATGTTTACCATATCTTGAGGATTCTTGTTGTTGGTGAGTAGGTTGTCTATGATTCCACGGAGCAGGGGGGCACCGATGCATTGAGGAGAGTCTTCGAGGATGACCAGATTTGTGGATATGAGATTCCATTATGGGATATGGTTGATGCATATGCGGCACTACCATGTGTTCTTGCTGGATTCATTGGAGGATTCTTATGTCCCGACCGTAGGTCGAAGGGACTCTCAGTTTGTTGGGGTTGAATATTAGAGAGCATGATCACACAGGGGACTCAATATGCTTGGGGCTCCTGCATGCTAGCACACTTGTACCATGATCTTCACCAAGTGGTTTAACTCACAGGGGCTAGTTTGTCAGCGGGGGTGACACTATTACATATATGGGCGTGGGAGCACATAGCTATCACTCGTCTAGTGGCTGATAGACATTTTCCGGCTAGTCGACCATATGTTCATGGATATATAGGTCCAGTTGTCCAGAATAAGCTGGGAAAATTAAAGTACTGGTAGAGGGTTCTAGAAGATCGTGATACTGTGACATGGAGACCCTATCTAGACTATGAGTAGTGGCCACAAGATGATATAGAGATTCCATATGTGTGCACTGCTAGATATTTGATTGGGAGGACATTGTTTGTGATAGAGAGATTCCTTCTCGGGAGAGTGCTCTAATAGTACGGGCGAGTACAGGGTATGCCCTAGGGAGTTGTGCTATATGCACACACGATAGGACATTCTGGAGTGGGGGCATGTTTTATTATATGATGCATCATGTGAGGAGTACCTCAAATTATAGGAAGTTGTATGGGAGTATCATCTAGAGATCATAAAGGCTACAATATCGCAGGAGTATGCACACTATTTCTTTTCACATCCTTTCCCAAGCATATCTAGTCTAGACAAGCCAATACCGACCCTGGCTAATGATCAGGTATCGAGACGGAGGAGGGGTGGAGAAGGTGATGATGAGGAGGAGAGTGAGAGTTGTGATGACAGAGAAGGAGATGGGGGTGGTGGTGGTGATGGTGATGGAGGTGATGGTGGTGACAAAAAAGTGTTATTTCTTAGAGTGCCTCAGAAGAGGATATCCCTAGTGGTTGTAGCACAACAACACATTCAGATTAGTTTTCCCTCATAGTAGTAGCAGGCTTAGATAGTTGCTTTATAGGCCTAGGTACAGACTCTACAAGGTCAGTTGGTACAAATACAGGGTCAGATACAGGCACAGATCACCACTCTCACAGCCGAGAGAGATACCCTGAGGCATCAGTGTGAGCAGGTTGAGACCTTGTCAGAAAGATTGCAAAGAGTGGTTGAGGGTACTACGACAACATATTACCTTAGAGAGGTACAACACTTTGCCAGGGAGGTCAAGTATTATATGTTGCGGTACCATGAGGTAATGCCTCCAGAACAACAGGTTAGTTATGCTCAGTCTGCTAGTGCCAGGTCAGGATGAAGCCACTTGTGGACTACCAGTAGGGGTG